>JABTTQ020001451.1:0-125158 GCA_016081115.2 Rehmannia glutinosa | reverse complement strand
AGTTACGTATTGCTACTTATGACTTACTGTTAGCAAATCCACACCGTCCGGACGGTGGATTTTGACGAATGGTGAAGTAGATCCACGGCACCTGGGTGAAGAAAATCACCGAGAAGTTGGAAACCGCCCCGTGACTAAACCGTTTCTAACGTTAGAATATCCCTGACCTATATGGAGGAGGTCGCGATTCACGTGAATGCCGAGATTCACGCGATGAAAGGAATCAAGTCATCTGCTCACTTCTAAAGCGGTGACTATCGGCGCCAAGGATTTGGTGAATATTGCTTACTACTGCATAAGGAGCATCCGAGATCAAAGAAGGCGATGTAAACTTGGGACGATGGAAAGAAATAGCGAAGTCCGACTTTGCTGATAAAATAATATACACGACAAACAAGAGACTCAAGGAGGATTATCACAAGATGTTGGACATAGTTGCCAAATGTATCGACATCAAATTTGGCCGGCTTTGACCAAAAGCTGTCAAAGGCAAAGCGGTGAATGGCCGCAATCATCGAAGAAGAAGATGGCTCAAGAACAGGTTTGTGCAATGGGACTGCGCCGAGCAGTAAGAACAAGTCCTTCAAAGAGAGATGGATTCGTTTTGAGGATCCCAGATATGGCACCTGTGATTGGCCGGCTATTGGAGGTGAAAGGAGTCCCTCTTAGACATGGAAAGGCATTCCATGTTAACAAGAGGATGTTGAGCTAACCTCTTTGGCGCTCGTGCGAGCTTAGCCAAGAGGCGACACTGTGAGGGGGAATCGGTGACCCAAGATATCTGGTATTTCCTCTCGGCCAAGAAAGTTGCCCCTGCGGTACGCCAAGAAAATTTCTTTGCCCCACTACTTGACTAAGAAAACCAAACATGCTCCTGCCCCCTACTTGTGAGAGTCACACCTTACAATGACCACGTGTCTCACTGCCCCTGCGGCCCGGCCGGTCGAGAAAGGACTCTGATACCTTCTCCGATCGTCAAGAAGAGGAGAACTGAGAAGCCACGGCCCGCCTCCTCTTTAGTAAAGACACTCAGCACCGGCCCCAGCCGCCCAAGACTCAGAGGACAACATCTCTGAACCAGAATCTCCCTAGTACAAACCGAGGAGACGAAGAAGAATAGTCAAAATCCGAATGGTGAAACCAAACTTTGTTGGTTACTCGGCAGTAGCACAAATACCGAGACTACTAGAGAAGCAGTAGTCTCCGGATGTAGTTGATGAAACTTGACCAAGTCTGTGAAGCGATCCCAGGTGCAACCGAAGACACAGTTTGTAGCCTGGGCACATTTGAAGCATAAGAAGAACACCGCGGGCTGAGATAGTGATGTAATGATCTTATCTCCACCTTACCCCAGGACATCCAAAATCGTCTGGCGTGAGTGGAGGAAATGGAAGTTGAGCAAGTCGAGGAGCAGTTCAACGGCCCGAGTTCATAGAAGAAGAAGAGGAACTAGCTAGATTTCCTTGGATTAACTACGTGCTCCACGGCTACGGATGAAGACAAGCTGCCTGAGACATACCTACTTGAGATCTACAAGGCGACAGGGAGAGAAAAGCAAGGTCAAGAAGCCAAGCACGTGAGAAGGCAAGCATTTGCCACATATCTCCCGCACCACAATTTTCACACATCCTCTCCTCGATGTCTTCCGGGACAGTTGGATGACGAGAACGAGAGAATATTCTGCCCACGGAAGAGTTGCAATGGCAAGCATTGCACGAATCAAGAATCCTTCACGAGCAAAGACTAATGGAGGGGACGAGGAGAGTCATCGAACATGGAAATTGATCAATGGGAGTGGTTCAAAGAAATCGCTAACGATATTATTCTTCTTTACCAACTTCCTGACTCACTGAAAGAAAGCGATAAGGGAGATGGCGATGAAACTGGCTAGTGGGGACCTCAAAGCGAGCCAACCCCTATTGAGTGTGCTACCACACCTTGCAAATTTGAATAATCAAATCGGGGCCAGCTTGATCGGAGTTTGGAGACGAAAGTGACCCATTCAAGTTTCACTCGGTGCGCCACCGCCGGTGAGGGGAACTCCTCTCCACGGCTGCAAGGTCGGAGGATCTGCTGCAGATGACTCCACACCCAATCACGGAGACGAAAGAAGACAAATTACAATCACAAGAAGAACAAAGAAGTTGCCATCAACGGCTCGGGGCATTGAGACTATCTCGGTGAAAGCAACTTCTCTGAAAGGCTAATGACGTCAATGATCCCCAGGCACATGAAGGAATGTACGGAGTTAACACTGCAGGCGATGAAAGTGCAATCCATGGGGTTGAGACTCCTATGGATGCATTTGTAGAAGACCAAGACGGCCCGGAAACCTTTGTCGAAAGGGAGGACCAAACCTCGCGACGATGAGAGAGACTAACATGGAGGTAATGAAGGCCACGGAGGTTGAGACTTCCGGGGTAAAGAAGTAAAGTAGAGAACATCATCCTCTGCTATCACTCCACCCATCCGAGAAGGGAGATCGATTGCACTTCATGATTCCCAGGACAACCACGATGTCACTTTTCTCGGATCGGGAGAGCGAAAGAAGAAGGCGAGTCATCCCCCATGACAAATCCAAAAGACCTTCAAATTGGGTGTTCCAAGCCACTGCAAAAGTCGATCCCGACTACTGGCTCAAATCCCTTTAACTTTGATGATGAGCCGCGTAATGGAAATCTCATCATGTCGTCCGGAGTGACGCCTGGCGATAAGGCGAGGACCGGTCTCGCGAAATGGAAAATCAGCTGAGACCAACGGGCTGCTAAGATACTCGGTCAAGCACGGGTCTACTTCTGCAACAAGACCCAAATTTCGACAAGAGACGTGCGCGGCAGCTCCTCAAGGCTGCATCGATTCCCAAAAGAACGCCCGCGCACCACTCATCATCGAGCGATTCCCGGTTGGCGGTGATGAATCCTTCAGAGAGTCTTTTCCTTTTCACTGGATATACCAGGAACTCCCACGAGAAGAGTCGAGGAAAAGCGAACAAACGCGGCTATCACAGACCACCTCCTGCTTTTCACTTTCGGGCACCATTGTTCCGACCGATTTTGATTTTGACTGTATGGCCGTGATGGGCCATCACCGCAGAAGAATGTTGAGACCGAGAAGTGTTCAAGGCACTCTTTCTTGAGGTTGAACGGATGGAGAGGCATCGAGCCTCTTTGGACATGCGATCGACAACGAGATAACCTTACCGACTTGAGGGGCATCACGATCGGGGATAAGGGAATGGTGGCAAGCAGCAGCGAATCAATCTGCGTGTGGAAAAGGTGAGATACTTCGTAACTTTGTCTAAATAAGTTCGTGTGGAGAGCTGGAAATTTTGATGCAAAAACGGCCGAGAGAACACATTGAGCATATGCACGTAGGCTCACCGCCGAAATCAGGATTGCTGCGTGAGCAAAATACAAATGATCTACGGTTGGAAGAACACATGACAGAAAATTCATCCTCCTCATGGTCGAGATGAAGCGATTCAATGAGAATCCAACGCTACTCGACCGACCTGTCGTCTGCGTACAACGGCGAGACTTGAAGCAGACCCGACCATCGAGAAGACTGCGACTTCATGCTTGCCAAAGATGTTCCCCTTGGTTCCCTACATGCTTTGATGATGCTGAAGGGGGAAGAGGAATACCTTAAAGCGAAAAATCACATGGGTGAAAAAGAAAGGATGAGAAGGGAAATAGCAATTTGAGAAGGGAAAATCAAATTTAGGAAATTTTGAAACAAAGAAAGGCTAATCTGGCGAGGGGAAGGATCAAAAGATTGGCCTTGATGATTGCACAAACCACATCAACGGGGTCACATCCTGGTGACATTATAAGCGGCAGAACTCCCCGTGACTGCCACTCCAACACTTTCTATTTATATCTATGAAAAAGAAAAAGCAATTGAAGCGGGGATGAGGAAGTGGAAGGAAGAATGGATGCCAGGGTGATGAACATCTCTGAAAGAACATGGAGGCATTCGAGAGATGTGAGACACGCGTATGCCATTTCAGGAAATGTCGGAGAGAGCCACGTCAGTTAAGCGAATTCAAAATCGCTCGAATCAAGGATATTTTGCAAATATGTCCATGGCTCAAGCTTGGGACTTGTATCTTGGGAAAAGGGTCTCCGCGATGTGAAGAAGCCGTGACAAAGAAATTTCCTGACGCTCTGGGTCACTCCTAGTCACTGTTTGGGAAAGAAGACCCCAAAGATCTGATACGCCCAGGTAGAGGAAGAAGCGATGAGTGGAGGAAGAAGCTTGCACCCAGGCCTCCTCGCCCAAGAATATTGAATCACGAGATCCGAGGAAAGAAAGGAGGGATCTATTGGGCTTGACCAAGTGGCAAATTTAAAAGTGGCTAAAACTAACGCTGAGTATGCAAAAGATTAGAAGAAGAAAACAAGAGACAAACTCAGCTATGGCAGGAGAGACAGGAAAGATTAAGAAAAGATGAAGCTGCCAGGAAAGCATATGAGAAGAAAAAGAAGGCAGCTGACGACGAGAAAAAGAGAAGAAGAGAAGAAGATGCTGATCAAGATGAAAGAAGGAGACAAATGAAGGAGATGAAGTGTTCTTTGTCAACCCTTCGTGTACTTTATTATGTAAATACATACAATGTAAGTCTTCTGTAATAAAGCTATAAATTCTTTATCTTTTTTTGTGAAGACAATTATATACTCGTCGATACACCTTGTAAAATTTGTGTTAAGTACAAGAATGATATGATCAATAAAAAAGATTGATTCTCCAAGCATACATTCTATGTCAATACACTATCTGTATGTATCTTTGTTATTTGCATCTTTGTATGGTTTAAGTTTTGGCATCATCAAAAAGGGGGAAATTGTTAGGAATTTTATTGTTTAGATTTTGATGAATGCCATGTAAAACTTAGAATAGAAAGTTGGCACCCCAATTCTTGTTGTAAAAATGCATTGTAATGAATAGAGCTGCCAAGGCTGGAGTTAAGTCGACTTACGCCTAACATGCAAGAAGACAAATCAAGACCGAAGGAAAACTCTCTGCGAGACAAACAGTATGGCAAAGAAGAAAAGTAGACGGAACTCTATCAAGAAGCAAATGAGATGCTCATTGAGTGGAGCATCCAGTCAAGTCAACTCAAGAAAAGCCAAGTCTCAAGTTGAAGTGACAAAGAGTCATCCAATGATTGGAAGTCGACTCTAAGTCACCTGGGGGAAAGCAAGGAAATGCAAGTCAAGTCGAGATTTACTTAAACAAGTAATATCTCCATACCACCTTTCTTGGAGTGCTCACCCTTAAGCGTGCAAAAGGAATGAACCAATGGGAAAGCACTACACCGCAGTTTAACTCAAAAGGTGAAAGAACAATTCATACGAAACGGGCAATTCCAAGAACTCGCAAGCCAACGATCGAAAGTGACTTTCAAAATAAGCTATCTCTTCAACGGGCAAAATTTTTGAAAGTTCACTATAAAAAGGCCGAGGAGTTTGTTTGAGATAAAAAAGGGGGATGACACACACGGAGATATACAAGCATATTAGAAAAATCAAACATTCTCAATCCTCAAGCCTACATTACGAAGTACATCAATCCAACACTCACCGTGAAGAAAGAGAACTTCAATCGGTTGAAGAGGAAACTTTTTGAAAACAAGGGTCATTCCCGGGAAGGATTGTAGAAAGGTTCAAGGTTGAACCAAGTCTTAAGCTTTTGGAGGGCTTCATGATCAAATCCAAAGAGCTTGAGCAAGTGAGTCAGAGTAACAAGGCAAACCGCCTGGAAGAAGTTTAGTCGCACGAGAAGCAAATGAGTGATCAAGGCGTCTCAGGTCGAGTCCCTAAGGATCAAGTCGGCCGTTGTGATCAAGACTTGTGGATCGGGATCGAATATTACCACTTTGTAAACTCATCATTACTTAGTGGATTCCTCCGTGAGTTGGAGAAGAGAGGAGTAGAAGAATTACCCCATCTTGAACCTCTATAAAAACTTCTTTGTGTCATTTACATTTCAAAGATTTAAATTCCCCGCACTTTTAACCGCTTATATCCTGATAAATTTGCTATCCATTTGATAATTTATAAGTACTAAATCAAGCTCTAAAATCTTGCTTAATCAAACTTAAGGGTGTTAAGTCTTCCATTAAAATAAAACCACAAATGAGTTAAATTATAGCCAATTAACAAGTTACTCCATCAATGTTTGCAGCTCGAGTGCATTGAGAGATTAACTCACCGGGAGTGACTAATTCGATTGTCCATCAAGGACATACAAGTGTAGAATCAACTCTCAGAGATTTAAAAGGACTAAATCGAAATTTGGTAAGGTTTATTCAACCCCCTTCTAAACCTTACACTACACCCCTCGGGACCTACAACCCGAAGCTTCATGGCTAGCTCTTTATGTTAGTCCAAGTGTCTACGATAATCTAGAGGGGGTGAATAGATTATGCCGATTTTTCGCAAATCGCCCTCTTTTCGAATGAATAAATAAATGACAAGAATGTAAGTGCGGAAATTAAACAACACTCGTCGATTTAAAGAGGTTCAACCCACTCAGGGCCTAATCCTCTACCACCCCAAGATCTCCTGGATGGATTTCAATAAGAAAAAAACGATTTTATTAATTACCACAATTAATACAACACCACCTTTGAAGATTACCACAATCTTCTCTTACAACACCTTCAAGGAGATTACCACAATCTTCCTTTTCAAAGACTATGAAGAGTACCACACTCTTCAACACCTAAAATCACCCAAGTGTGTTCTTACCACAAGAACACTAACAAGGATATCTTGTTTTGGATGATAGAAAATTCAAGATTACAACTCAATAAATGAAGTATACAAACTTTGAGTGCAAGTATAATCAAGAATGAAAAGCCCAGACCTCAAGATTGTGCAAGTGCAAGAACTAGGCTATTACAACAAGTGTATAAAAATGAAGGCTTGGAGAATTTTCCAGATTTCTTGTTGTGTATTTGCTTGTATGTGTTGTATCTTGTGTCTTTAATTCATCCTCTATTTATAGGAGAGTCTTCACCAACATAGGCTCCCAACATAGACTCCTTCTTCTTCACTTTTGTCTACAAAAAGATGATCACAAGATGTAGAAATATTTTACAAAATAAAAGTAAATCTTCCGATAAGGATTGCAACGTTGGAATTTTTGTCACATCCAAAATTACATAGGGCGACCGGTTGCCCTCTATAAGATTTCGAACATTTGAATGAAAATAGTACGATCCAGGTAGGGGTTGCAGAGGGGTGCGACAGGTCAAGGGGTGCGACTATGCCGCCTCGGCCCCCGGACCGGTCCCCCTCTTCGATTTTCAAGTCTCAGAATTTTATGTTTCAATTGCACTCTTCAGGTACCGATCGACCTTTTGGGCGCCCGATCGACCTCGATTTTAAATGTTGTCCGATTTTTATCAAAAATAAACATCAAGAAATACTCCAAAAAATTAGTAAAATATTTTAAATCACTTGGGAGTATTTGGACAACATTTATAAATATTGTTTTGTGCAAAAACCAATTTAAACAAAACCATCAAAAGTGTTGTCCATTTTTATCAAAAAATAAATTCTAAGAAATACTCCAAAAATTAGCAAAAACATTTTAAATCATTTAGGAGTATTTGGACAACATTTATTAACATTGTTTTGGTATAAAAACTTATTTAAACAAAATCATCAAAATCTTGATAAAACATTTATCTAACACTTTATCCATCCCGGGAATCCCACAACCTCTCTCCCAAGTCAAGCCGTAAACTTTAACCTCAAAGATGTCACAAGAAGAGAAACACAAAAGAAGAAAGCACACACAAAAAGGGAGAAACATGGACAAAGAGAAAGAGATGAGTTTAACTTTTCAGAAATTCCAAGATTCACAAACACTTATGGACTTTAATACACATGCAAAACAAGAATAGAAAAAGAAAAGAAGAAAGGAAGTAAACCCCTGAATAAATGCAATCTTTAGACGAAGCCAATCTAACTACCAACACACAAGTGGAATAAATGCTCATGGGATTAACTATTCTATTAACCACCATAAATGAAGAAATCAACCACAAGGTCAGCACCATGAGCAATGAAACAGAACCCTAGACACTCCCATAGAGAGAGAAAACCACTCCCATAGAGAAAAAAATCCTTCAACTCCTAAGGAAATATCTATTGAAATAGTGGAATTTTATTTTGATTAAAATACCTTGTCTTGTGGTGTTTATGTGTTTGATGGATCTTATACTTGCTTCTCATACAAGTTAAAAACTACACATATTGTTGTATTATAGATCATGGCTCCACAAAGGGATGGATCAAAATTCATCGCTTAATTCAAGTCAAGGCCAAGGGATGCTGGGCAACGACCGTTGAATAATCTTATTACTTTACTTGAGGTTACGCCCAAAGAAAACGCCCGTACCACACGCACTGGCCACCTAACCGGTGGAAATGAGGAAGCACACGTTTGGAATAATTTTGGAGGTTTAGACCACAAACCTTTAATGGACGCGACACGTCATTTGCGGTTGAGGAGTGGCTACGAGCAATAGAAATAATATTTGCTCGTATTTCTAGCATTGATCGCAACAAATCTCGTGCTCCACCTTCCAAAAGATACGAGGGGCGATTATGCGTGACATGACTTGGATTGACTTTAAAAACGAGGCAATGCAAACCGTATTTTCCGCAATCATATAGAGATAGGAAGGAGACGAAGTTCCTAGAGTTGAAACAGGACAACATGACCGAGGTCATCAAGACGATCATAAATTCAATCAATTGGCATGGTTTGCCATCCACTTGCATACAGTATGAGAAAGGGCAAGGATGTTCGAAGGAGTCTGTCCCGAGATAGGTTGTGTGTTAGGCGGTTTGGGAACGATGACTTATGTTGAACTGCTTTTGTGAGCTCATGAAGTGGCTTCGTGTTTGAGGTTGGAATATTTTGCCCGAAAAGGCATGCATAATGTTCCAGGGATAGAGGAAATGGAATGGTTCAAGTCGGGGAATGGCGAGTGGTAGCAAGAGTAAACAGTCGGACCGGGCAAACGCAATTCCAGTTGCCACGTAATCGAGAAGCCAACTTGTCCAACCCTCTGCGGAATGAATCATTATAGGGAATGCTTATCGGGACTAGAAAAATGTTTTCGTTGCCACCAACTTGGCCATCATGCATTATTGCACCATGTTTCCGACAAGAAGGGAAAGACACCAAAAGGTCAAAGGGCCGTGTTTTTGCTATGACACAACAGAAGCCCAACAACTCGGGAACAACGACAGGTATGATACACATTTCCAAATACCTCATGAGTGGTATTTAATATCAGTCTATGATTCTTTCATATTCCATGCTAATTTTTCATGCTAAGGCGTGTCTTGAGAGTCATGGAGTTAATACATAGAAATAAGCTTTCCTTGAGAAAAATAATAAGTACTGATCTAGTGACTAAAAATGTGGCGTTGGATTATGATGGGAAGAGTCTATAAGCGGATTTGCATGTGATTAGAATGAGGGATTTTGATATCATACTAGGAATGGACTGGTTGAATAGGTATAAGGCCAACATCAAATTTCACGGAAGAGAAATAATTCTAACCGTCAAAGGAGATGAATTCATATTTTTGAGCAAGAGTGAGTGGAATACCTCAAATTATATCGGTAATGAAGACGGTTAAAATGCTGAAGAAAGAAAAATGTCAGGAATTTCTACTTAATGTGATGGCCACTCAAGTTGCTGAGAAAACAATCATGGAAGTTCCAGTTGTACGAGAGTATGCCGACATATTCCCAGATCATTTGCCTGGAATACCTCCAAATCGGCAAGTGGAGTTTACGATTGATCTGATTCTGGAAGCTACTTCTGTATCCAAAGCACCATACAGAATGACTCCCAAAGAGCTTCAAGGGTTAAAAGTTTAGCTGCAATAACTCTTGGATACTGGTTTCATACGACCCAGTGTGTCGCCTTGGAGAGCGCCTATCCTAGAAAAATGATGGGAACATGAGGATGTACATCGACTACAAAGAGTTGAATGAACTTACTATCAAGAACAAGTATCCCATACCAAGAATTGAGGATCTTTTGATCAACCTAATGGGGCAATTAAGTGTCTTTTCTAAGATTGATCTCGAGGTTTTAGGTACCATCGGCTAAAGGTTAAAAAGGAGATATACCCAAGACAATTTTTTAGGGCACGATATGGGCACTATGAGTTCACGTGATGTCTTTTGGGCTTAGTAATGGTCCAAAAGAGTATTTATGTATTTGATGACTCGAGTTTTCACCCATACTTGAATAAATTTGTGATTGTGTTCATAGATGATATTTTTGTGTACTCAAAGGACATAAAACAACACGAGAACTACCTCAAAGATAGTGTTAGAGACTCTCCGAATGCATATTGATAGAGATCCTGGATGAGGTTTAGGTTCCTATGAAGCAGATAGTCCGTCCATCAAATCAGATGGAGGAAGCGATTCGCACGGTTGGTCATGTGAATTGCCCTTGTGCATCTATCCCAGCTCATTTCTTGCACTGTTCTTACGCTGAATCTAGAGCAACCACATATTCAAGTTTATCATCTTTAGTAACATCGAAAAACATACCTTAAGAACCATTTAGGTGCTCACGTAACATCTATCTTCGGTCCTTCAGACAAAAGTAATTGTAGGTTGCTCCTCTCTTTTTTTCTACAATCGTCTTGGTTGATATCTTTGGGATCTCATATTCAACACCACTCCTCGATGAATGGTATTGTATTTTTCCCTTGGGTTGATTTCAATATCGATTGGGAATTTGCATTTTTATGTTGGCTTACCACCGCTGTTATTTGAGCCAATTGTATCTCCGAGATTTTCACCTTGGCTTATATTCGCATTCAAACAAGAAACATGTTCTTCAATCTTATATATCTTTGCCTTATCGTTGTTCACCAAACTTTCATCTCTCTCCGATGAATGAGGCCAACATTTCATCCGGAGATGGTTTTTTTCCCTCGGTAGTATCAATGGGCCGATTCTCAATGTTCCCATTGTTTCCACTGTTCACCTCGCCTTCCATGTCCTTCGATTATCTTTTAATATAACCCCGAGTATGTCGCGGACGCCTCCTACACAACAACTCACAAAAACAAATAAAACTAAAAATTAAGTTAGTAAAAATAAAAAAACAAATAAACAAAGGTGATTAAAAATTTGTGCTTCATTTAAGATTGAACTACTTATTACTATATCTATGTAGAATAATCCCGACAATGGCGCCAAAAACTTGACCGTGAAATTTTTTTCACTAAACTGCAGCGAGTAAGGTCGTATTCTTACAAATTGAATACGAAACACGAGAGTACAGTAATCTCGTACTTCAATTTTATTGAAGCGGTCGAAAATCAAAAATTGTTTATCTAACTAATCCTAAATTAAAGACCCGAACTCCACAAGTTTCAACAAATACGAAAGCAACCCTAGGCACATAATCTCAACATGCTTCTTCAATATTAATTCCAATTAATGTTTCATCAAAACCAGTTTAATGGTATCTATGGGTTCATTTCTAAAGTAGTTTATTCCCCTTCCAGGTGGCGATAAATAGTTGATTAATAAGAATTGAAGGTATTCCTACTTGTTGGGAAATTATTTTGTAGATTTTGATGAATGCCATGTAAAAATTAGAATAGAAGTTGGCACCCCATTCTTGTTATAAATTGCATTGTAATAGATAGGGCTGGTAGCCGAGAGCGAAATAAGTCACTATGCCTAAACATGCAAGAAGACAACTCGGAGACTAAAACAAGACTCAATTGTGAAGCAAAACTGAGTGTGGCAAAGAAGAGAAGACATGAACTCGATCAAGGTGCGGCTAAGATGCACCAGTGAAGAAGATCCAAGTCAACTCAAGATAGCCAAGTCTCAAGTTGAAATGACAAGAGTCATCCAATGATTGGAAGTCGACTCTAAGTCACATGGGAAGGCAAGGAAATGCAATCAAGTCGAGATAATCTGAAAGAGATCCGTTGCACGTAAATCAAGAGAACTACTTAAACAAGTAATACTTCCATACTACCTTTCTTGAAGTGCTCACCCCTGCATGCAAAAGGAATAAACCAATGGGAAGCATCGACCGTGTCGAACTCCTAAAAGTCAAGAATCGTTCATAATGCGAGGAAACCTAAATTCCAAGGATCGCAACAAGACAAGCCAACGACCATAAATGACTTTCAAAAATAAGCCTATCTCTTCAACGGGCGATTTTTGAAAGATCACTATAAAAGGCCGAGGAATCACTCGAGAGAAGGTTACCAACTCCAACCACGAACATTCAAGCTAACATTTGAATCAGAACCAAGAATACTCTCAAGTCATTCAAGATCAATCCTCAAGCCTACATTACGAAGGAAATCAATCCAACAATCACCTCGTGAAGGAAAGACAACTTCAATCAAGTTGAAGAGGAAACATTTGAAGAATCAAGGGTCTACATTCCACGAAGGATTGTAGAAAGGTTCAAGGTCGAACCCAGACTTAAGCTATTTGGAGGGCTTCGTGATCAAATCCAAGGAACTTAAGCAAGTGGGTTGTAGTAGCAAGGTAGGCACTCGCCTGAAGAAGCCGAGTCGCACGAGAAGCCACCAGTGTGACCAAGGCATCTCCAGGTGAGTCCCAAGGATCAAGTTAGTTGTGTGATCAAGACTTGTATCCGGGTATTAACCACTTTGTATATTGATCAATACTTAGTGGATTCCTCCAGAATTGGATAAGAGAGGAGTAGAAGAAGTACCCCATCTTCGAACCTCTATAAAAACTTATTGTGTCATTTACATTTCAAAGACTTTAATTTCTCGCATCTTATTTTTATATCTGTGATAAATTTGCTATCCAATTGATAATCAATCGAAAAGTGCTAAACCGTAAGTCCAAGCGCTACGATAATCTAGAGGGGGTGAAAAGATTATCTCCATCTTTTCGATTTTTTCCTCTTTTTCAAACCAAAAGCTCAAAGAAAATAATAAAGGTGCGGAATGTAAACAACACACGATGGTTTATAGAGGTTCAACCCACCTAGGGCCTAATCCTCTACCACCCCAAGATATCCGGATGGATTTCAAAAAGAAAAAGAATTTTATTAATTACCAAAATTAATACAAACTCAACTTACAACACCTTTAGGAGCACCACACTCTTCTTCAACACCACCTTTGGAGATTACCACAATCTCCCTTTGAAGATTACCACAATCTTCCTTCAACGGCACCTTTGAAGATCACCACAATCTTCAATCTTGAAGAATACCAAATTCTTCAACACCTCAAGAGCATCACACTCTTGACACACCTATCACCTAGATCACCCAAGTGTATTCTTACCACAAAATACTCACAAGGATGTCTTGTGTTGAATGATGACCAAAAATCAAGATTACAACTCAATAATGAATATTACAATATGAGTGCAAAGTGTAATCAAGAATAGCCTAGACCTCAAGGATGTGAAAGTGATAAGCTAGGCAAAATTACAACAAGAATAATGACAATGAAGAACAAGTGTTTGCTTGAAGTGTATTTTGTTGTGTTGTATCTCAATGGTTTACTTGGTTGCTCCAAAACTTCCTCTATTTATAGGAGATGATTGATCAAGCATAGGCTCCTCTTGGGGATTGAAAATCTACAGAAAAATACAATTAAAATCAAGAATATAGTTGTTAGAAATCAATCCCACATTTTAAGGAAAAGATGTCTCATGTGTCAAATGGTCGAATTTTGTGTCAAAGATAGGGCGACCGGTCGCACAGAAATAGAGTTTGAAATAAACGTATCACAAATTTACACAGGGCGACCGGTCGACGTAGGGTTCGACCGGTCACCCCCTGCCTCAACCGGTCCATGTCCAAGGGAAAATGAAGAACGAGTTTCTGTTTCACAAAAACTTGCAGCACCTTGCCGCACCTGGCGACCATCGACGCTTGTGCCGACTAGCCAGGCCGACCGACCTGCTCAATATTTACTTCGTCTCTTTTTCTGTTCCAAAATACATCTTCAGGTACGGGTTGCCCTATAGGGCGACCAGTTGTCCTCAAAACAGAAGTGTTGTCCAATATTTTATCGAAAATAAACTCCAAGAAATACTCCGAAAAATAGTAAAAATATTTTCGAACGATTGGAAGTATTAGGACAACATTTAGAAACATATTTTGGATGTAAAAATACTTTGACATTAAATCATTAAAAGCATTGTCCAATTTAGTCGAAAATAAACTTGAAGAAATACTCGGAACAATATTGAAACCATTTTGAAATTATTTAGGAGTATTTGGACAACAATCAAATATTGTTTTGGTGTAAAAATAAAATCATCAAAATTAAGATAAAAACATGTATCAAACAATCTCCTCCTTTTTGATGATTACAAACCAAAACAATTTTTAGGAATATTAGAAGGACAATTTTAAAAACAATTTTCCGGTAAAAACAACTAACCGTTTGAAATCAACCAAAATTTGCAAAATACATAAGCAACCAAGTAAGGGAGTAAATATAAGCATAAGCTCCCCCTATCAACAATCACAACATGAATAATGTAAAGGCAATTAACCATAAGCTAAAAGCTTGGCTTTTACAAGTTGTTTAAGAGCTTATTAGCTACCCCTGTCAATAAAACATCATTAGACAAGTATATAAGTCCATCAAGAAACAATTGGACTAAATATAATTCACAACTTATGGCTTTAAAGAGCCATAGCTTATAGCTTTTATAACGAGCTTTTATTAGCTTCTTTGAGCTAATGAGCCATTTTCCTGTTTCTCCCCCTTTGGAATCATCAAAAAGAATGTTAGGATGATAAAAACATCATACAAATACTTCAAAGTGCGCTAAAGAGACGGTTTATCAACCATTGAGCAATTTAAGCTTAAAAACCAAAGAAGAAAGGGAGAAATGTATCATGAAGAGTTCATACGCTTGGTTTATTTGCCAAAACATGATCTCAATAAGTATTAAAGACTTTTGGAAGCAAGAGACTCATGTAGAAGTTGAAAATTTCATTGTGACATTTCATCGAACACTTTGTGGGCGTGAAAATTAAAAGAAGTTGTATATAGCCCTTGTAAATGATTCAAGCCAAAAATTTTCATTACCAAAACACATCAAACATCATACAATACAACAATATATCTAAGCCCATCAAGATCATATGCAAAATATAGCAAGAGATATACAAGAAAGTCATAAACTCAAGGGTTCAACCCAATTGAGATAATATTGGCCAAAAAGATCAAGGCATTACGAATGCCATCAAGCAAAAATTAAAGAGCCATCAAGTAATACATGTCAAGCATCAAACAATGCATATTAGACATTACAAATGTCCCAAATAATCCATCTAAACAAAATGATCAAGACTTGTCAAATGCATTTAAGCGAAAATTAAATGAAGCACTTTTACCATCAAGTACTTCATACCAACAACAAACTATGCCAAACTAGAGTATTTTTACCATCAAATACTCCATCAAAATCATGATCATCCACAAGTCATTATCAACTTGCTATTTTAACCCTTTCAAGAAAACAAGCAAATCTCATTAGTACGAAAGAGTTTTACAAGAAAGTCAAAAGAAATACAAGACAACATGGACAAGAAAGAAAATGCTAGAATAGTAAAGGGGTGGGGACATCAATCCTCGTGCGAAAAGAAGCAAGTTCCGGGAATAAAATCTTTGATGAATTTCTTCAACTTGCCGATTGATTTTTGCATTTTCGAGGTCTTTTGTTCCAAAGCCTCATACCTAGCTTCATGAAAAGATCTTAAATCATCAAATTCGGCTTGGGTGTACCTCCTAGAAGGTTTAGTACCGGTATTAATCTCCGGATTGCTCTGTTCGTCTTCCTCTGCCAATCTCGCGGCCTCGGAATCATCAAAGAAGTCGTTTGGATCTGGGGAATCTTGGCCTCTTCCTCTAGCCATCTTAGTTGGTCGGATGTCCATATTTTTGCGCATAGTGACCATTTGGGAGATATTATCAATGTCAAAGTCATTTTGAAATACCTCCGAATTACATTCCGACGGGTAGTCCCGATTGTATAAGAAGTTTACAAATCCAATTGCCCATAACAAATTTCTTATTTCCTTGAGTGATAGACTCAATTAGACATTGAATAAGAATGGCGCCGAAGTTAAGCGGTTCCCTTCTAGCAATCTTATAAGTCAAAAATAGTCCATGTTGCTTGGCATTTTACCCGTTTTTCCACAAATACAAGAGGTGCCAATAACAGATAAAATTCGGTGCTCAAATGTCATCGCCAACAATGAATACTTTGGCCATACGCCCAAATAGGTCTTAACTTCTCTCATAGACACCCCCAACATATCATCATTCCAAATATCACAAGAGAAAAAGTCCCAACCACCTTCTCTAACATGTAGAAGCCGACAAATTTCATTAGGTGTCCACCTAAAGTGACGACCTTTTACAAACGAATTTACCGCAATAGGCTTTCTATCATCAACTTCATATTGCACCCACATATTTGCATAAAAATGTTGGATAATATCATCATCATACAAAACATATGCATGCTCCCATAAAAACATGCAACCTTGCTCCTCAAAGAATCCTTTAATAGTAGGATATTCATTAGCAAATGAATTAAAACGACAAATTTTAGTCCGAGCAATCGACTTTCCACCCATTCCCAAATCTTCATAGTACCACTCCGCATAAATATTGATGAAAATAAGAACATTATTAGAATGGGGAGCTTGAGTAATAAAAGATTTCTTACTTTTTGCCCAACGGCAATTTTTGAGCGAAATTGTTCCGCGGAGCTCGGCAATTTGGGCCCGAGAGAGTATGGGATTTTGAATGTCATCACGTTCTTGAGCCACGTTCCTTTGGGAAGCTCGAATATCCCTTTGTTCAAAGTCTTGCCGATTTCTCGAAGAACCCTCTCCGCCCTTTCTTCTCTTGGAAGTGGGATTTTGACCGGTGGAATTTCTTGGAGGAGCCATATATGTAAGATTCTTGCAAAAGTAAAAGGATTAGCAACAAGAATCGTAAAGATTGATGAAGAATTGAAGATTTTATGAAAAAAGGGGTGATTGTCGCTGTTTAAGGGTTTGAGAGCGATTTCAGGTTCTGTTTTGAAAATGAAGAACAACCCGTTTTTAACTTGAAAAATTGCCGTGGGCGACCGGTCGAGGTGGGGTGGGTGCGACGGTCGGCGTGCGGGACGGCGGCCCGCGCCCGCCTTGACCGTCCCCAAAGGCAATTTTTCATTCTCCAGGTTTTTCAAAAATTCGATTTTTCACCCCAAAAGTTTTTAAAACTTTGCAAAAAGATAATTTTGGACCAAGTCCAACAAATACGGGTTTCGGGAAAACATATATTCGAGAAAATCGAGACTTAACGAGTAGTGCCCCTTTTTAAAAAAATTACAACATCATTTAGGGGCACTTGAGGGGTTAAAATGAAATATCTTGAAAGACATGTGCATAAACGTAATATCGAGTTCTAAGAAAAATACGAGCGAACATACCTCGATGATTTAAGAAACTTGATGACGAAAAGCCAATGAATATGAGATATATATCCTACACAATTCTTAAACAAAATTTGCACAATAGCACAAGTGTAGGCAAGTAATAGGCGATATCAAGAAAAGAGCTTATGCTATAAAAATACATAAGAGATAATAAACCACATAAGTCTAATTAAATGCACAAGAGTTTTAGAAACATCATGCAAGGTCTTCTTTTTTAAAAAAAAAATTGAAACTCACAAATATATTGAAGGCCTACATTTAAAAATAATGAAAACTCATTTGCAATAAAAACATGCATACTAACAAAATAAAATGCATATTTAAATGGAGAGATACGGTTTACCAATTTCGCCATTTCCATGGGTTGTGTCGTTCCCATTGTTGATGGTATCTTCCCTTTTGAAAATCTTCTTGTTGATGATGTCTTTGCCATTTCCAAGGATTGTGTTCTTCCCATTTATGATTATATCCTCTTCTTGGAAATTGGCTTTGTTGAAAATGTTTTCTCCTTTGATCAAATGAATTGGTCATTTGAAGTCTTCTTGGCGGTATGAATTTTCTCCGATTATTATTTCGCCGGGTACCTAATAAAATACTATTTTGTGGTACCCTCAAGTGCTTGGGTCCTTTAGGATTAGCTTTGAGACTCTTAGGTCTCCAACAATAATTAGAGTTATTTCTAGCCCGACAAGTATTTACCGTATGACCCTTTTTACCGCAATAAAAACAAGTAATAGCTTTAGGAGCATAATGACCAATATGCTTAGAGACTTGATTCTTTTTCATATGATTAACATCATTAAGCTTATGATCAAGTTCTAGTTTCGAATTATCACAACAATCAACAATTTCATCGGTACTCAAGTTGGATTTAGATAAATCCTTTTTCATGCAATTAATATCCTCAACAAGAGTACTATTTTGTTTCTCAAGGTTTCTAACCTTGTCAAGTGTGGTGGTGTGAGCACATGATAGTGATTCATATGAAGTAAATAAGCTATCCTTTTCATTTTTCAAAACATTGAATTCCTTTTTCAAATTTTTGTACTTAACAAGCAAATTTTGGAATTCATTTTGAAGATCATCAAAATCATTTTGCAAATCATTATAATCATTTTGAATAACAATATCATAAGAAGTAGAGGGTTTAAGACATACCTCGTTTTCTTCTTCGATGCCCATAAAACAATATTCAACTTCTTCATAGTTGGGAGTTGTAAGAGGCTTGATCCTTAGATTTGAGCTTGTATCCCTTTGAGAAGTAGATGCTTTTGTTTAACTCCTTTCATTTGCAAATACTCCATAGATGGCTTCTAATTTTTGCCATACTTCATGTGCCGATCGAATTCCTACAATATGTTCATATTCCAAATTAGTAAATGAATAATACAAAATATTGAGAGCTTTACCGTTTAAGGAGATGATTTTCTTCCCTTCATCATTGAGCTTTTTGAAGCCTTTGGAGGTGTGTAGTGTGTTTATCATTGGAATGATTTCTCCATTTATGACGACGTTCCAAATATCGAACCCGCAACCTTGTAAATAACATTCCATTCTTTCTTTCCAAAATATATAATTTTTGGAATCAAATAGAGGTGGCTTGGTGGTGGAGGTACCGAATAGATGAGCTTCGTTCGTAGCCGACGATCGTTTCTCTTCACTCGCGATGTGAAACGAGCTTGCCAAAGAGTTTGGCTCTGATACCACTTGTAAGTCCAAGCGGTTCGATAATCTAGAGGGGGTGAATAGATTATCTCCATCTTTTCGATTTTTCCTCTTTTTCAAACCGAAAGCTCAAAGACAATAATAAAGGTGCGGAATGTAAACAACACACGACGATTTATAGAGGTTCAACCCACCTAGGGCCTAATCCTCTACCACCCCAGTATATCCGGGATGGATTTCAAAAAGAAAAAGAATTTTATTAATTACCAAAATTAATACAAACTCAACTTACAACACCTTGAAGAGCACCACACTCTTCTTCAACACCACCTTTGGAGATTACCACAATCTCCCTTTGAAGATTACCACAATCTTCCTTCAACGGCACCTTTGAAGATCACCACAATCTTCAATCTTGAAGAATACCAAATTCTTCAACACCTCAAAGAGCACCACACTCTTGACACACCTATCACCTAGATCACCCAAGTGTATTCTTACCACAAGAATACTCACAAGGATGTCTTGTGTTGAATGATGACCAAAAATCAAGATTACAACTCAATAATGAATATTACAATATGAGTGCAGAGTGTAATCAAGAATAGCCTAGACCTCAAGGATGTGAAAGTGGTAAGCTAGGCAAAATTACAACAAGAATAATGACAATGAAGAACAAGTGTTTGCTTGAAGTGTATCTTGTTGTGTTGTATCTCAATGGTTTACTTGGTTGCTCCAAAACTTCCTCTATTTATAGGAGATGATTGATCAAGCATAGGCTCCTCTTGGGGATTGAAAATCTACAGAAAAGTACAATTAAAATCAAGAATATAGCTGTTAGAAATCAATCCCACATTTTAAGGAAAAGATGTCTGCTGTCAAACGGTCAGAATTTTGCTGTCAAAAGATAGGGCGACCGGTCGCACAGAAATAGAGTTTGAAATAAACGTATCACAAATTTACACAGGGCGACCGGTCGACGTAGGGTTCGACCGATCACCCCATGCCTCAACCGGTCCATGTCCAAGGGAAAATGAAGAACGAGTTTCTGTTTCACAAAAAACCTTTCAGGCATCGGTCGCACCCTGGGCGACCGGTCGACCTGACCGATCGACGCCTAGGGCGACCGGTTGACCTGCTCAATATTTACTCCGTCTCCTTTTCTGTTCCAAAATACATCTTCAGGTACGGGTTGCCCTATAGGGCGACCGGTTGTCCTCAAAACAAAAGTGTTGTCCAATATTTTATCGAAAATAAACTCCAAGAAATACTCCGAAAAATAGTAAAAATATTTTCGAACGATCGGAAGTATTAGGACAACATTTAGAAACATATTTTGGATGTAAAAACACTTTGACATAAAATCATTGAAAGCATTGTCCAATTTAGTCGAAAATAAACTTGAAGAAATACTCGGAAAAATATTGAAACCATTTTGAAATTATTTAGGAGTATTTGGACAACAATCAAAAACATTGTTTTGGTGTAAAAATAAAATCATCAAAATTAAGATAAAAACATGTATCAAACAAAAACCAAGTATTAAAACAAACTTAACCAAATTCAAGGGTGTTAAGTCTTCCGCTGAAAACATATCACATTCAAGTTAAGTCTTTAGTCAAAACTGCTGAGTTATTCTATCATCAACGGCTCGAGTTATGTTGAGTGACTAACTCTGCTGATTAACTAACTTAGCTGTCCATCAAGGACTCAGCTGTGAAGTATTAACTCTGAACATTTTTAAAAGGACTAAATCGAAAAGTTGGTAAGGTTTATTCAACCCTCCCTTCTAAACCTTACACTCACACCCCTTGGGACCTACACTACTCAATCAATTAATATTAACTCCAAAAAAATCTTTGAATTGAAGTACTCCCCACAACAGTTATAGATCTCCCGACTCAATCCCCGTTTATGTTATGAACTCATTTTTCATAAATTAGATCTCATCTGCCGAATTGTAACCCAACAAATAAGACATGCAAATTATAGATCAGATAATCTACAAGAAATAAGCACTCGAATTCATAAATAGAACACAAAAAACCAATTAAGAAAAACAATCAAATTAATATTAATATGAATCTACATTTTTTATTATGCCCTAGGATCAAGAAGATAAGCGCAAACAAGATGTCAACAAACAATTAAGCTTGTGATTCACACACGCCAAACCTTCAATAGATTTATTATTTCCCCGACAACAATTTTATATTTAAGAAAAAGGAAAGTTATTTTATTTAAGCACTGCACTTTTCTTATTTAAAAACTTAATGGTGATAATTAATCAATTCAGAAGACCCAATTATACGTGTAATTAGGGACTTATTTTGATATATATATATATATATATATTTGATACATTTGCATGAATATTTAGCGTGTTTTGCTTGGTTTTCTTTGTTGTTGTGATACTGCATATTTTTGTATATTCTTGCGGGAAATGGAGCTAAACTGGGCAAAAAATTGATAGCACGTTCCAAAAGTGTAAAGAGCTAAGATACGAGCAAATATGTAAAGGAAAGAAATATGGACGGTCGAACAAAAGGAGATTACTTTCAAAAACGTCCAAACGCGTCAACAATTTTTAGCTCTAGCAGGGTTTAGTATTTTGACTATAGTTTTCTCTACAAAATTGATATTAAGCTGATTCAAGATGCTATGGAATGCCAAGAGAAAGGGCTACAACTTTCATGAACACCACAGTAGCAAATTCACACATTTACATAGTACACGACTGTGTAAAAATACACGACCTGTCTGTGTATTTTATTCCGTGCCATTTTACACGTCCGTGCGACTTGCTTTTCAGAGTAAAAGTACACGGTCAGCCCGTGTATTAATACATGACCGTGTATTCTCTTTGGCGGAAGATTTTGTTTCCTAATTTCGTCTGGACTCTACTAGTGATCTCTCAAAATATCTATAAAAGGAAAACCAAGCCCTAAAGTCGAACAAAACAATACACACAAAAATACACTTGGGGATACACAAATTTACATACTATTAAAAGAGTGAAACACAAATCAACAAAGAACACCACAAGACCTTTTTGCATCTACGAAAGCACAAGGGTTAAAAACTTAGAAAAATGATCCATCCCGACAAGAAGAGTTTTATTCCTCTTAGTTTGGATCTCTTGTTTGTACTTAATTTGATGTCAAACTATTTAATTTCAAATTTTTCTATGAATTCATTGTCAAATACCTTTAACAAAGACTTCTAGTTAGTGACACAGTATAGAAAACAATATCAATTAACAAAAGTAGTTAATTTAGCAGCTTTTATATCTGCAGACCTTTGGGCTTTGATAGAAGCATAAATATTCCAATATATTTGTGTTAAATTATAAGTAACAAATTATAAGTGTCCTTGCACACAAAAATTAAAAAGTAAAAACTAAGGATGACAATAGAGTGAGTTTCAAAAATTATAAATGGGGTCGGGACGGATTTTTGTTTTTGTTTTCAAATTTGTCCATCCCCGAACTTGATCTTTCAAAAAAAACAATTATTATTTTTATTTTTATTTTATTATTATAATTATATATAATCGTTTATTTGAGTTTTTTTTTTTGAAACCAAAAGAGCTTGTATTGTCATTCAAATTGAAGCAATATCCATACGTACAAGTTCTTTTAGACAACTAGGAAAACTCTCAGAAACCCAAACAAAAAGGGTTGAAGAGTAAGGAGCAAACAAAGCAATTTCGTGGGCGCAAGAGTTTGCCTCACGAGGTACATGAATTAATTCTGAGTCTTGTGTCTTTAGCAGCAAAGAGTGAATATTAGAAGCCCACAGCTCAATATATCCTTTCACTTCACTTCTTGCCATCACTGCTTGGATGGCGAGGAGCGAGTCAGATCCAACTATAGATGGAAACAAACCTTTTTTGTGTGATATTTTAAGGCCTTCGACAAGAGCCTTTAGCTCAAGCTCGATAACTGAGTTCGGGGTGGAGAAACTTCTACCAAAAGCGAGGAGGGGCTTACCTTTATGATTTCGGATAATCCCGCCCACACCAAAATTGCCTTTCTCGCCATTGACTCGAGCGTCCACTTCCAGTTTTAGGAGACCAACCGGAGGGGGGTGCCACTTTTTTACGCCATTATTCTCACCGTCCACACCACTAAAATCTTTCAGTCCTCTCATTTTTTGGAAATTATTACGTAACTTTTCTGTTTTCTCCCTCAGCTGAGTGCCTTTGAAAAGTCCATCTCCATGAATGGCACTTTGCCTTTCTTTCCAGCACATCCAAGAACGGACATCAAAGTGTTCAAATTCCTTCTTGTCCAAATTTTGACTCATCCAAATACATATGTCCAGTGTGGATCCAAATTTAGCACTTTTAAGCTATTGTGTTACCTCCCCCGCTCCTTTCCAGACCGTCCGGATAACAGGGCAAAAGAAAATTGAATGAGTTGAGGAATCTTCAGAAAAATTGCACAATTTACAAGATGGTTCGACTGGTACATGGTGTGATGAGAGATTTCTACCCGACGCAATAAAATCGTGGGGGAGCTTCCACCAAAAGATGCGTACTTTCGGAGGGATATTAAAAGACCATATGAATTTCCACCACCTCGATACCAAATATGCCGACTGGTTTTCTGGGGGATCAAACAATCTGACTGCCAACTTGTATCCATCCTTGACAGAAAAACACCCCTTTGGCCCGAATTTCCAGAAGCGTGTATCCTTGGAGCTATCTCCCATGATTGGTAAAGTGCAAATTCTATCAGCTATGAAATTTGGGAAGACCTCATATATAGTATTTTTGTTCCAACTCCCCTCCATCACAAGATCACTGACCCACTCCACCTGGGCATCAGAACAGAGTGATCGTTGGATAAGTGTGTTCATAGTGGGTATCCATTTGTCGTAAAAAATTTGAATGTTTTTTCCATCTCCCACACGCCAAACCAACCCACGATCAAGGAGCTCCCTACTCCACATAAGAGATCTCCAAACAAACGACATATTACCAACCGGAGCTAGCATGACATCCATATGTTTGAAGTAACGTCCTTTTAGGACCCTAGCTAGTACGGAATCAGGAGTTTGAATGATCCTCCATAGTTGTTTGGCCAATAGGGATCGATTAAAACACGATTGTCCCACCAAAAATTCGATTGATTCTTTCTCAATCTCCTCGCACACCGACGTAGGGATAAAACTCTTTCACGAAGATAATTAATGAGGACCTCTCTCCCCCTTCCGAAAACACGTTCTTTTTCTTTTAAAACTCTTTCAGAAGATATAGAAGGTTGGGAGCCCCAAGTAGACTTCGTGTTGTTGAACCACCGGTATTGTCAGTATTGTTTTAAGTGTAGAAATAGTTTGTTGGCATGTATTTGGGCTGAAAGAGAGTGCAGATTTTTCAAAGTTTATCAGCTGACCCGATGCTCTTTCATAACACTCCAAAAGCTCTTTGACTAACCAACCCTCCCTTTCCTCTGCACGAAAGAAAACCAGACTGTCGTCTGCAAAAAAGAGATGGGATATAGATAGGCTGGAATTGGCAATCCAAACTCCATGAAATCTCTTATCCCGTTCCACTTGTGTAAGAAGGGACGAGAGACCCTGGGCGCATATGACAAATAAATACGGTGATAATGGGTCCCCTTGGTGAATTTCTCTCTCCGGCAATAAATTTCCAAACTCCGTCTGGTTCAAAGCAAATGCGTATGAAACAGACCTTATGCATCTATTGACAATATCCACCCATTTTCTGTCAAATCCCATTTTGATGAGCATCGCCTCCACAAAATCCCATTCAACCCGGTCATACGCCTTGCTCATGTCAAGCTTTAACGATGCGTACCATGTAAGTCCAAGCGGCTACGATAATCTAGAGGGGGGTTAATAGATTATATCCATCTTTTCGATTATGCCCTCTTTTTTGAATCAAATACGCCAAGACAAGAATAAAGGTGCGGAAAGTAAACAACACACGTCGATTTATAGAGCTTCACCCCACCTAGGGACTACGTTCTCTACCACCCCAGTATATCCGGGATGGGTTTCGAAAAAGAAAAAGAATTTTATTAATTACCACGATTAATACAAATTCAACTTACAACACCTTGAACAGCACCACACTCTTCTTTAACACCACCTTTGGAGATTACCACAATCTCCCTTTGAAGATTACCACAATCTCCCTTTGAAGATTACCACAATCTCCCTTTGAAGATTACCACAATCTTCCTTCAACGGCACCTTTGAAGATCACCACAATCTTCAATCTTGAAGAATACCAAATTCTTCAAACACCTCAAGAGCAACACACTCTTGAAACACTTATCACCTAGATCACCCAAGTGTATTCTTTCCACAAGAATACTCACAAGGATGTCTTGTGTTGAATGATGACAAAAATCAAGATTACAACTCAATAATGAATATTACAATTTGATCACAAGTGTAATCAAGAAATAAAGCCTAGACCTCAAAATGTGAAAGTGAAATACTTAGGCTATAAATACAACAAGAGTGTTGAATATGAAACCTTGGAAATTTGCAGATTTCTTGTTGTGTATTTGCTTGTGTTGTTCTCTTTGTGTCATCAATTCATCCTCTATTTATAGGAGAGTCTTCACGAACATAGGCTCCCAACATAGGCACCTTCTTCTTTGCTTTTGTCTACAAAAAGAGGATCACAAGATGTAGAAATATTGTACAAAAATGAAAAGTAAATCTTCTTTGTCAAAAGAGTTCAAACGGTACAATTTTTTCATTAAAAATTGAACAGGCGCACCGGTTGCCTGTTTAAGATTTCGAACGTTTGAAAAAAATAGTGCGATCCAGTCAGGTCGAAGGGGGTCAATCGATCGTGGTGTCCGACCGGGTGTGCGACTATGGGCCCCGGCCCCGACCGTCCCCTCTTCATTTTTTTAACTCAGAACATTCTGTTTCAAGTTTTCTTTCTTCAGTTACAGGTCGACGCTTTGGGCGACCGGTCGACCTCCAATCTTGAAATGTTGTCCGATTTTTATCAAAAATAAACTTCAAGAAATACTCCAAAAAATTAGTAAAAATATTTTAAATCACTTGGGAGTATTTGGACAACATTTATAAACATTGTTTTGGTGTAAAAACCAATTAACATAAAAACATAAAATATGTTGTCCAATATTTTATCGAATAATAAACTCTAAGAAATACTCCAAAAATTAGTGAAAATATTTTAAAACATTTAGGAGTATTTTGGACAACATACATAAACATAGTTTTGGTATAAAAACTCATTTAAACATAATCATCAAAATCTTGATAAAAATATTTATCTAACAAACTCCCCCTTTTTGATGATTACAAACCAAAACAATTTTAGGAAGTAGTTTTTAAAACAAAACAAATTTTCCGATCTAAAACATCAATCCATTATAAGCAAGATTCATCATAAGTACAAACACACAAGGATAGGAGCAAAGATTTTTCAAAATCATTTTTGCACAAGCTCCCCCTATCAATATGCATGTCAAGAACAAGTATAAAAACAACCAACTAAAAGCTAAAAGCTTAGCTTTTACAACTTAAGCTTGAATTATTTGAGCATAGAAGCTCCCCCTGTCTCAAAACATCATTAGTCAAGCATAAGAGTCCATAATACATCACATGGACTAAGTATTGTTCACAGCTTTTGGCTTTAAAGAGCCCTAGCTTATAGCTTTTCTTGCAAGCTTATTCTCACTTCTTTGAGCGTATGAGCATTTTTCCTGTTTCTCCCCCTTTGGAATCATCAAAAATAATGTTAGCATGATAAAAACATCATATAATTATTTCAAAGTGCGCAATTTAATCGATTTATCGAGCAGATTGAGCATTTAAGCTTAAATTCCGAATAAAAGGGAAACAATTGCTCATTTGATTTGTAAAAGCTCATTTGATTAATAAAACATGATATCTATAAACTTATAAGATTTTTCAAATCAAGAGAATCATGTAAGTGGTGAATTTTTCATTGAAACATTTTGTCGAACACTTGGCGTGTGTCGAATAAAACAAAAGAAGTATAACGCCTTTGTGATTCATTTAAGCCAAAACTTTTCATCACCAATTGCAATAAAACAATATTCATTCATCACCAATCATCATATACAACATATTAATACAAGAATTTCATCAAAATAGCAAGATACAAGTACATTGTCACGGGTTCAACCCAATTGAGATAAAAAAAAAGAGAAATTCTTACCATTTAATCGGTAAAGATGAGTAACAATGATGATAGACGAGCAATATAATCCAAAAAATATGTAATTTATGCAATAAAACACATTTGAAGTTAAATTTGTGTGCAAAATGCGAAGGGGACGAAAAATGGCCAAAATGAGCCAAAATGGCTGATTCGGGAAAACAGAAGCAATTTATCTGAAAAATCAGAAGGGGCGATCGGTTGGGGGTGCTGTCGACCGGTCGAGGCATAGGGTGACCGGTCGGCCTCACCCTCAACAGGTCACTGGACCAGTTAGTTTTGCAAAAATCCGAAATTTGATCCAAAAATCCGATTTTTCGCCCCTAAGTTTTAAAAACGTGCAAAAAGCAAACGTAGACCTCATTCAATATACATTATGTCATAGTCAAGCTTGAAATGAGGTAAAATACTCGGTGGTGAATGATTAAAAAGTCCGCGAGTTATCCTTGATACGGAATTAAACACATCTCAAGTTTTTGTTAAACATGCAATCCCTTAGAAAAAGATATCGAATCTCAATATGTTTAGTTCGATTATGACGAACCATATTTTGAAAAAGATTATTATCACCGGACTTGTTATCCCGAAAATAAGAACTTTTTAAGACTTTGGATATACAAGTCATAAGAAGACGTGCCTTTCAAATATTTGAAAATTTCTTTTAACGACACTTTAATGAGATTCGTTGGGATAGTTTTGAAGTCGAGCATATAGACATAAGACATAGAGAATGTCGAGTCTAAAGGAATAAGAAAAGTTAATGAACATACCTCGAAATGTTTGTCAATCAATATGCCTTCCTCAACTTTTGTCAATTTTTGTATTGGTAGCCATAAAGGTTGAAATGGTTCTCCCTTCTTTCAATGTCTAACTTCTTCAAAGGTTCTATTGTATACTTTGATTATAACCATTTTCTTGGCATTGTTTAACTTGAAGTCCAATGAAGAAATTTTAGCTCCCCCATCATGATCATCTTAAGTTCACCTTGCATCAACTTAGAAAATAACTTGTACAATAATTCATTAGTAGCACCATAAATGATATCATAAATTTGTACAAGTAAACAATCTTGCCCTTTTGTCAAAAACAAAGAGAGTAATATAAACTTTACCTATTGTAAAACCATTTAGCAAAAATAGCTAAGTCTATCATACCATACACGGAGTACTTGTTTTAAATCATACAAGGCCTTTTATAAAAATTGGCCTAGAAAAATTTTAAACCCCGGAGATTGTATTATATAGAATTCTTCTTGAATAAAATCATTTAGAGAATTGGAGTTAACATCCATTTGGTAAGGCTTGAAATTGTCTTAAAACAAGAATGGGCAAGTAAAATGCAAATAGCTTTTAAATGTGCTACGGGTGCAAATGTTACATCAAAATCAATACCTTGACGATACTTTCGAGCTACTAACCTTGCCTTGGTCAACAAGCTTGTTCCAAAAATTCAAAAAATTTCTGCAAAATCTTAATCAAGATATCTTGCACAAGAGCATAGTAATATCGAAAAATAGAGACATAATAACAAGTAACACATACTATGCTTTCAAACAAATCATCAAGAGTTTCATAAAACATGTAAGTTCAAATAAGCTTATAGGAAATTATATAAGGTCTCTTTTGAAATTTGAAAAATTCAAGGGCATATAGTTGAGACCTCTTTTTAAAAGAAACATTTGAACAAAAGTTTAGACAAGAATGAATATGAGCAATCAAATGCATAATTCTAAGATGAGAATGAAAATCAAATGTTTTATCAAAATACAATCCTTTACAAATCTAGAATAAAACAAGCTTTACCAAATAGTGCTTTTCAAAAATCGAAAAATCCTCTAAAATATGGCACTTGTTATGAAATATTTTGAAATATCTTGAAAAGCAAGCACATAAGCATATGGCAAAAGTATATCGAGTCTATGAGATTAATAACAATGGTGAGCGCACCTCGATATCTTATGGTTCTCTCTTGAGAAAATAATGAGTGGATAACCATTGAAGAAGATATATAAATCCTACACAATTCTTAGAACAAGTATTGCACACAAGAATAATTGTAATAGTGTAGGTTAGAGCAATGATATATGTCACAAGTATGCTTATGCCATAAAAATCCATAAGATATGATAAAACACTATAATTTAAACAAATGCACAAGAGTTTTAAATATAACATGCAAAGTCCTTTTTTTTTTAAAAAAAAAAATTTAAGAACACACAAATATATTAAAGACCTTAATTTTAAGATATATTTGAAAACTCATTTTACAATTAAGGCACAAATAAAAACATGCATAACAAAATAAAATGCATATTTAAATGAGGAGATACGGTTTACCAATTACGCCAGTTCCATGAGTTGTGTCGTTCTCATTGTTGATGATATCTTCCCCTTTGAAAATCATCTTGTTGATGATAGCTTCTCCAATTGCTCCATTTCTAAGGATTGTGTTCTTCCCATTGTTGATAGTGTCTTTCTCTTGGAAATTTATTTTGACATTGTCTTCTCCTTTGATCAAATGAAATGGTCATTTAATGTCTTCTTGGCGGTATGTATTTTCCTCGATTATTATTCCGTCGGGTACCTAATATGACATTATTTTGTGGTACCCTCGAGTGTTTGGGTCCTTTGGAATTAGCTTTGAGACTTTTAGGTCTCCAATAATAATTAGAGCTATTTCTAGCCCGACAAGTGTTAACCGTGTGACCCGTTTTACCACAATAAAAACAAGTAGTAATTTTGGGAGCATAATGACCAATATGCATAGGGACTTGATTTCTTTTCACATAATTAACAACACTAGGCTTATGATCAAGTCCTTGTTTCAATTTATCACAACTATGAACATCAATAATATCAGTCATTTTATCGGTACTCAAGTTGGATTTTGATAAATCATTTTTCATGCAATTAATATCCTCAACAAGAGTACTATTTTCTTTTTCAAGGTTTCTAACCTTGTCAAGAGTGGTGGTGTGATCACATGAAAGTGATTCATAAGAGGGAAATAAATTATCCTTATCAATTTTTAAAATACTGAATTCCTTTTTCAAATTTTTGTATTTAACAAGTAAGCCAAAATTCATTTTGAAGTTCATCAAACTCATTTTGCAAATCACTATAATCATTTTGTAATTCATTATCATAAGAAGTGGAGAGTTTTGAACTTACCTCGTTTTCTTCTTCGAAGCCCATAAGACATCGTTCGTTTTCATCGACGTCGGAAGTTGTAGGAAGCTCATCCCATGTTGGGTTTGTATCCATTTGAAAAGTAGATGCTTTTGAGTGGATCTTTTCATTTGCATACACTTCTTCTAATTTTCTCCATACTTCATGTGCCGATTTAATTCCTATAATATGATTATATTCCAAAATGGTAAGTGAACAATACAAAATATTAAGAGCTTTACCATTTAAGGAGATGATTTTCTTTTCTTCATCATTGAGCACTTTGAGGCCTTTGTGTGGTGTGTCCATCATTGGAATGGATTCTTCATTTACGACCGTGTTCCAAATATCGAACCCGCAACCTTGTAGATAGCATTCCATTCTTTCTTTCCAAAATGTAAAATTTTTGGAATCGAATAGTGGTGGCCTGGTGGTGGAGGCGTCGATGAGGTAGACTTCATTCGTAGCCGATGATCGTTCCTCTTTACTCGTGATGTGGAACGAGCTTGCCAAAGAGTTTGGCTTCGATACCACTTGTAAGTCCAAGCGGCTACGATAGTCTAGAGGGGGGTGAATAGATTATCTCCATCTTTTCGATTATGCCCTCTTTTTCGAATAAAATACGCCAAGACAAGAATAAAGGTGCGAAAAGTAAACAACACACGTCGATTTATATAGCTTCATCCCACCTAGGGACTACGTGCTCTACCACCCCAGTATATCTGGGATGGGTTTCGAAAAAGAAAAAGAATTTTATTAATTACCACAATTAATACAAATTCAACTTACAACACCTTGAAGAGCACCACACTCTTCTTCAACACCACCTTTGGAGATTACCACAATCTCCCTTTGAAGATTACCACGATCTTCCTTCAACGACACCTTTGAAGGTCACCACAATCTTCAATCTTAAAGAATACCAAATTCTTCAAACACCTCAAGAGCACCACACTCTTGAAACACCTATCACCTAGATCACCCAAGTGTATTCTTTCCACAAGAATACTCACAAGGATGTCTTGTGTTGAATGATGACAAAAATCAAGATTACTACTCAATAATGAATATTACAATTTGAGTGCAAGTGTAATCAAGAAATAAAGCCTAGACCTCAAAATGTGAAAGTGAAATACTTAGGTTATAAATACAACAAGAGTGTTGAAAATGAAAGCTTGGAAATTTGCAGATTTCTTGTTGTGTATTTGCTTGTGTTGTTCTCTTTGTGTCATCAATTCATCCTCTATTTATAGGAGAGTCTTCACCAACATAGGTTCCCAACATAGGCTCCTTCTTCTTTGCTTTTGTCTACAAAAAGAGGATCACAAGATGTAGAAATATTGTACAAAAATGAAAAGTAAATCTTGTTGTCAAAGAGTTCAAACGGTATAATTTTTCTGTCATAGAATTGCACAGGGCGACCGGTTGCCCTGTTTAAGATTTCGAACGTTTGAAAAAAATAGTGCGATCCAGGTACATGTCGAAGGGGGTCGACGGTAGTGCGTGCGAGTCGGCCGTCGGCCCTCTTTGGACCGTCCCCTCTTCATTTTTTTAACTCGTAATGTTCTTTTCAAGTTTGCTTTCTTGGTCTGCAATCGACGCTTTGGGCGGGTCGACCTCCAATCTTGAAATGTTGTCCGATTTTTATCAAAAATAAACTTCAAGAAATACTCCAAAAAATTAGTAAAAACATTTTAAATCACTTGGTAGTATTTGGACAACATTTATAAACATTGTTTTGGTGTAAAAACCAATTAACATAAAAACATTAAATATGTTGTCCAATATTTTATCGAATAATAAACTCTAAGAAATACTCCAAAAATTAGTAAAAATATTTTAAAATATTTAGGAGTATTTTGGACAACATACATAAACATAGTTTTGGTATAAAAACTCATTTAAACATAATCATCAAAATCTTGATAAAAACATTTATCTAACTACCCTTTTTTCCTTTCCTGAGATTTCGAATCCAATGGACGCTTTTGAAGCCGAGTATGATATTATCGCTAATGAGCCTTCCCGGTATGAACACGCTTTGAGTTTCGGCAATGACATGTGGGAGAATTTTTCGGATGCGGTTTGCCACGATTTTTGAGACAATTTTATAGCAAAAGTTACACAAGCTAATGGGTCGAAACTCTTTGATGGATAACGGATTTGTGACCTTCGGAATAAGGGTAATCACTGTTTCATTCCAAACTTCTTATGGCCGGCCATCATTGAGAATCTGAAGGATAGCCATAGTCACTTCATCCCCTACAATGCTCCAGTACTATTGGTAAAAGATCCCCGGAAATCCGTCTAGGCCCGGGGCTTTATCCTTACCCAGGCCAAAGACTGTTGTTTTGACCTCTTCTTTCGAAAAAGGAGAGCACAAAAATGCATTCATCTCATCATTTACACTGCAAGGCACACAATCAGTAACCCTCTTAATATCAATATCCTCAATATGGTTTGATTTGAACAGTTGCTCAAAATATTCTAAAGTTATTTCAGTCATGCCTTTCCATTCCGAGCAAAAATCCTCGTGGCTAGAAACCAGGCCTTTTATGTGATTTTTCAATCTTCGGGCGTTAGCTTGGGTGTGGAATAATTTCATGTTGTAGTCCCCATGGGCTAGCCAAGAATTCCGGCTTCTTTGTCTCTAGTATATTTCCTCTATCAAGGATAAATTCTCAATTTCCTCTTCTAGTTGTACGATATGATCATATTCCTTATCTCATGAACTGCTGTTTTTAATTTTGTTGAGTTGTTTACCCTTCTCAATGATCGATCTAGATAACTTTTGGAATCTAGAACCGGCCCAAATTGTGAACTGTTCACCACACCATCTCAGTCACTCTGGCAAAGAGCAATTAAAGGGTGCATTGCTCCAGCTCTCCTCCACAAGCGAACTGAACTCCTTCTCTTCCATGCAGCACGCTTCAAATTTGAATTTTTTCGCCCCTAGTTGTGTAAATGAACCCTTTGTAGCATGCCTTGGGCCGAGTGATAACTTGATAGCCCGATGATCGGATGAGTAAAATTCTAAATTAGAAGCTTTGACAGCTGGAAAACGATCCCGCCATTCCCCATTGCATATGAAGCGGCCGAGCTTTTCAAAAATAAAACCTTTACTATATGATTTTCACACCCAGGTATAGGGGTCCCCTTCGCATGCTATATCCCTCAGGTTGCAATCCGCCAACACCTCGCGGAATTCCCTCATCTGTGAGTACGCTCGGGGGATCCCTCCTTGTTTTTCACTCAGTATGTTGATCTCGTTAAAATCCCCATCTACCACACACGGGTAGTTCGTAAGCTCCTGAATGTTGTGTATCTTCCTCAGTAGTTCCCATGAAAATTTACGATTCATAGTTTCAGGATTGCCGTAGAAGCCAATGAATCTCCATTTCTTCTCACCCTCCTCCACAACTCAGTCTATATGTCCTTTAGAATAAGATTTAACCTGTACCTGAATTGATTCCTTCCACAACAATGTTAATCCTCCGCTCTTTCCCTGGCAGTCAACCGCAAAGATACTCTTGTATCCCAGTCTAGTCTTCCACCATTGGCAATTTTGATTCGCCACTCTCGTTTCGCTTAAAAATAATAAATTAGGGTTGTGCTCTTCCACGAGGTGGCGAAGTTCTCGGAATGCTCGGGGGTTGCCTAGGCCCCGAGCATTCCAACAAATACAACTCATTGTTGTCGGCGGGTTGCTCCGTAACCTCCACCGATAAATTGAACTTGTTTGTATCCATATCATCTCCTTGACTCAGTGTCTTTCTAATTTTGTGTTGGTGGTTGGCTTCCTGCAGATTCATCTCCTCACCTTTGCGTTTGTTACCGTCCATCCCGTCCTCATTTCTTGAGACCCCATTCGCATTTCGTTTTGCTTGTCTAGCTCTTTTCTTCCACTTTTTTGGGCTCCGATCCGACCCGTAGATTCAATAGTATCCACGCTTTTATTGTCTTCATTCTCAGAATCTATAGTAAGAGTATTGACATATTTTTGGTCCCTTTCTCTCTCCCTTGCTTCTCCGATTTTAGGTACCTCTACGTCCATATTGTCCTCCAATGGAAGATTACATTCCCTCTCATTAGGCCTGATTGGATTCTTCTCGACTGTAGTTGGGATTTTAGTATCACTTAGGGTGAGAAATTTCTTTGGGTTTCTTTCATTCGAGCCCCCATTAGATTCTACCTCCTCGAGCTCGACAGCATTTCTTGGAGGGGTAGCCAGCTCTTTTCGAGTTCTCCTGTCCTCTCCTCCCTCCTCCTCCTTGTTCCACGAAATTTTTATTTTTGACGTACTCCGAAAAAGCCATTCGATTATGGTATTTGCTCTCCTCTTTGCTCTTCTTGTTTCCTGAATGAGTTGCAGCTTTTAACCATGGGCCAAAAGAGGGATTATCCTTATTCTCCTCCTCATGGTTGCAGTCTTTAACGATGTGCCCAATACGACCGCACGCGTAGCAGAAATCTGGTAGTCTCTCATAGACTAAGAGAATAATAACATCCTCTGCTTCCTCCTCCACCTTACAGTCAGACACTTTTTTAGGGGGTTCTCTAGTTCGATTATCACCCTCACTCTAGCGTATTTGCCCCAGAAATTTCCTACGTTCCCCTCGTCCAAATCGAGTACTTCCCCAATCTTTCCCCCAATCGATTCCAAGACTCGTCTATTCATAAAAGCTAAGGGCAGGTTATGCATTTGCACCCAAATATATATGCTTTGAAACACCACATCTTGTGGGTGTTGCAGACCCTTTATTTCCTGGAATAGAACCAGACTCTTGAAGAGATTCCACGGCCCTTCCTCCATTGCTCTACGTCTAGTCTTGAGCAGATTTAAAGTCCATAATATAGAGGTTCTCACCCACTGCTTCGACTTCCACTGCTGTTGAGGTTTGGAGAATCTTTGGCATTTGTTTCTTGAAAGTTTCCCTGGGAATCGGTTTGTTTGCGAATATCTTGGCTAATAAACACGAGTTCATTTTGTCCGCTTCCTTCCACACTGTAAGTTTGTCGAGGAATACCTTGTCATCATCCCCAACTGATGTTTTTTTCAGTTCCTCCACTAGTTTGGCTATGTCATCCGGATCCATGATGTCAAATAAAACCTCCACTCGAATCGAAAGGAACGATTCAGTGAATTCAAACCCAGCTCGGCGGCGGGGAACCCTACCAACACTTAGAACTTTCTAGAGAGAGAAAGTCTTAGGAGGGAATTCTTTATTTGAGTTATTTTAAAATATATAGATTTAATATTTTTGAAATTTGCGTGTGTAGCGGGTTTAACCCAGACATTAGTGGGGCAGGTCTCAAGTCATTATATTTTTTGATGGGTAGATCTCGCATTTTTGTAAATCCATCCCAAACTTGCTTATCTCTAATGAGAAGCAGTAATCATGACAAACATTTTGATAGACCGTCTAATGGGTCTATTCCATTAGACAAACCCAATCTCGGCATCGATTTTTTTGTAATTTCATTCACTGTTAGCATTTTGTAATATTTTAGAGCGGTGTCATACGATTTCCGGACTGATGGCTTTTTTTGTAATATTAAAGGCAATTAAAAGTATTTGTTTTTCCTCCGAAAAATATTAGTAATCCACCTAAAATGTATTAATTGTCCACTTGAAAAGTATTAGATAGTGATGTAATATTAGACAACTCTAAAAATAATAATTTTTCCCATAAAAAGTATTAGCAATCACTCGCAAAAATATTGGTAATCTCACAGAACAATTTTTTTTGGCAATTCTCATTAAAATTATTGATATTTTCCAGCAAAAGTTTTAGTATTCCCCCTAAAACCTATTAATAGTCTTATTGAAAAGTATTATGTTTTTCGATAAAACTATTTTAGTATTTCTTCTGAAAAATATTAGTGGTCCTCCCAAAAAGTATTAGTAGCCCTCCTAATATGTATTAGCAGCGATTTGGTTGTTATGGTATTAATAGTTGTCCGGGTCAATAAACGGATTGATCACGGGCCAGGTATTTGGATCCGTTTAACGGATTAAATCCGTTAAACGGTGTGACAAGATAGTTACCCAGTAAATATCATTGAATTTACAAAATTTTAATTTTGTCGAATTGAGGATTTAGTAAACCCTAACCGCACATCCATAAGATAAAGACAAAAACTTCTGTCAGACCGTCTGACGGGTCAAAAGCCGTCAGACGGATCCAACCCAAATCCAAATAATTCAATATTGGCCCATGCAATCATCCCGCTAAGCTAATCCCGCACATCAGTAGCGTCCTGATGCCTCCTATAGGCATGGGCCTTGGGGGTGGGCCCCCACTGCTTTCAATTTGAGAAAGTGCTGGTTGTTGCATTAATTATGTGATTCTTTTTGCAAGTTTTACCCATTTATGTGGGTGGTTATTTATCTTGTTCATTTTATATATGATTTAGTTTAGGTCATCTCAATGTATTTCTAAACACACATATTTTAAATATTTACACAAAGATTCTGAAAATACAAGTATTATTTTTTTTTTTGAAAAATTATTGTAGTTTCCCAAAAACGTATTAGTCGTCCTTCTAAAACGTATTAGCAGTTCTTCTGAAATGTATTAGTAGTTCCCTAAAGAGTATTTTAGTATTTCTCAAGAATATACTCCCGAAATGTATTAGCAGTCCCTCAAAAAAGTGTTAGTAGTTCCTCGAAAAAGTATTAGTAGTTCCGTGGAGAGTATTTTAGTAGTTTCCCTGAATATAATTAAATATTTTTCTCCCGAAATGTATTAGTTGTCCCTCGTAAAAGTATTAATAGTTTCTCGAAAAAGTATTAGTAATTTTCTATAGAGTATTTTAGTAGTGCTTCTGTAAAGTATTAGTTTTTCTTATAAAATGTATTAGTATTTCTACATAAAAGTATTTATGGCAGAAAATAAACATTGTTAATAAATACATTTTCTTATGGACAAAAAGCCAGTATGCTTAATTGTCATTAATATGAAAAATAGACAAAACAAATATTAATTATAATTTGTGATCCAACAAATTAACACTTATATATGGAGTAGGATTAAAAAAATCAAGGCCAGCCTATATATGTTGAAGGCCGACAAAGAGGAACTTTAATACATGGGTTTCCATTAAATGAAGAGAAAATGAGAGTGAGAGAGTAAAGCAGCAGTGAATCTGGCGGAGGGGTGGTGTGATTGTCAGCGCCTCCCATGCGTTTTTCCTACCCCAACCCATCTCCATGCTCTCATCATTTCTTTACAATTTTGTGTCTAAAGATCTACATAATGGATGATGGTTAGGATATTTGGCCCTCTAAACTGATCTAAATTTCTAAGGTAAAAGGTATTTGGGTATTTTAGTGAAATTACAATATCAAGTTTTTTGGCCGTTTCCAAATTATTCCACATTTTTACTCCAAATTATTATTTGATTCGTGTGCAATAGCATCATAAAGCTGGAACGCGCAAAATCTTATTTTATCAAATAAATTAGAAAAAGTCAAATAAGTTCCTTTGTTTAGCAAATATTATAAAAATAGTATTTCATCTCACAGATCTTCATCGATTTAGAACATCGTGATTCTTGGTTAGTAATTGATGATCCTAGAAAATGAGGTTTGCCATGAAGGAAATTAGTTTTATGATTTTGAACTCAAAATATCATAGAATTAAGTTAATGTTGTACCTCAATAATAATAGTAACAACATCCAGCCATATCATAATTTGTATAACGAAGAAGAGTACATAATAAAACCAAATTCAAGATAAATTCAAAGAATACCACAAAATAAAAGAACAGAACGGATAGTTTAGCATAGACAGAAAATAATATCACAAAAATTACATTGAAAAAAATGTGATAAAACTGGATCCAGATTTTCAAAAAAAAAAAAAAAAGGAAACAGAAAGGAAAAATATTTTGTATACTTATACCCTATGATTAAGTAAATTAATCTAACTCTACAGAAAAAAGAAAAACGTTAATCGGAAGGACAAATCCATGAGGCAACAGTACCTTGAGTGGCAGAGGGAGTAACATTTTCCATACCTTTCTCTGCAAGATTCAAATTGTAGCCACTCATATGCTGTGAATCACTACTACTAATGTTAATATTCCCATCAAAAGGCACCACCATCACGTTTTCTTCAACCCCATCATTACTTGTCATCACTGTTTCTCCACTTGTCCATCTACTAACATTTTCATCATCATTATTCCGCACACCACCAGACGACGCTCCCTCCCTACTCAAAAACCCACTCTGCAGGTTCCCCAAATTCATCGATCCATTATTTGCTCCCAATTCTACCTGATTAATGCTATGGCCGTGTTGCAGGTTCAAAAGATGATGTTTACCTGATGATGATAGTGGATAATTGTTTTGATTTTGATTATTATTCCAAGTCGAACCACCATGAGCAGTAGCTGTGTTATGATTATTGCTTGTATTCCCAATATATGAGGTGGATTTCAATAACGACGGAGGTGTAGAAGAAAACGGAGATGGAAGCTTTTGGGCTGATGGCCTGAGTGGATACAGCGGCCCAAGAGTGTCCAATGGGCCACCGGCCCTCAAAGCTGAGGCTGCCGAAAACAGATCCAGTCGTCGTGAATAAGGAGAAGCCGAAAATGGGGCAGCAGGTATCCCAGTAAACTCCTGCACCATTTGCCTAAAATTACTTGTGTCAGTTGTTAGCACAGTCGTAGGAGCCCGACGTGAAGCCCGGGTCCGCTTCTTCGGGTTTTTGGTGACTGACGGAGCCCGAGAAGCTGTTTGGGCCTCGGAGGACGATGGGCCTGCAGGGAATGGGCCGGCTTGTGCAAAAGATTGGGTTGTTGAAGGTGATGATGAGTTTGGAAAGTTAGCATAATTAATGTGTTGAGATCTTAATCCACTAGACCAAATTAGATCATTATTATCATTGTTGTATTGAGTGGGATGATGATGATGATGTTGAAGCTGCTGATTATGAGAGAGGTGAGAATGATCAAAGAAAGTGGGGTTTTGGGGTGAAAGAAATGATGGATGATGTGGGGCGGCGCCTGAGATTGATGAAGGTGAAGGGTTGAAGAAAGAAGAGATGGATTGATCTCCCCTGGAATCCAACTCTTGATCATCTCCTCCACTCGAGGATTGCATACTCCCACTGTTTCCAGAATCCATCATGCACCTTTATTTTTTTGAAATAAAAAGTTGGGATAGTACAAAAACTTGCAAACAAATAGTGTGATGGATGCAAAAGTTTTGATATATAGAAGGAAAAAAAAAAAGAATCTGAAGAAGCCAACTATGAGATCAAGAGAAGACAGCCCATGAAAAATTGCATAAAAAAGGTATATATGATATCAAAGGTCCAAAACACACACAAGCTTCAAAAGAAACAAGTAGCGCCCATATCTTTTAAAGCTGCTGATCTATTATCTGTGCCAAAAAGCTTTGAGTATACAGAACTGAAAGAAAGGGAGTAGAGAGGGTGAAATCAGCTGAGGAAGACGGCTGCTGGTTTTTGTTGGTCTGTTTTTTCTTGGAAAGGAGTAGGGGCTTGGAAGATAGTGAAGAGGGGAAAAGAAAAAGGAAGAAAGGTTAAATATGGTTTTTATTAAGTGGTGGCTCTGAAAGAAAGGCAGTTAAAAGCATACGTTTTTTTACAATTAAAAAGAAAAAAAAAGGAGAGAGAAAGTTCTGAGGGTGGTGGGGTCGCCATTGGAGGAGAGGGAGGAAGCTGCCGGTAGGTGGCGACGGGTCAAACTCAAACACATACATACTCACACATTGAAAGTGAGATAAAATGGTTGGCCAGTTTGATGTTGAGTGTGAAAGCAAGGATTTTAAAGAAATACAAGGAGAAAAGGGTTCGCAAATTTAATGGGGAAAAATTTAGTAATTAAATAACATAGTGAAGGATAATTATGGGAATAAATAATAGGTCAAAAAATAACTGTGTTCCCCCGTGTGATATACTTTGCTTTGTGTTTCTTCTTCTCCGCCTTTGATTTTTACAATTTTTCTCATATATGGGAGTTGGTTTGTTTTTTCGTTTTGTCTTTGCATTGTATTTTTTTTAACTATCAGATACTAATATATGTGTTTTTCTGGGGCGTTTGAAGTTTTTCATCAGTTTTTTCATAAATCTGCAGGTCAAAAAAGAGTATGATGTGGATCGTCCAATCCATGTTTGAAAGTGGAAATAGTCACTCATCTAATCAAGAATCACAATTTACTGAGTTGAAGAATCACAACTTAGTTTCATATGATGCTTTATGATCTAAGTATATGTTTAGTTTAGTTTTTTGTTTGATTCCCCTGTTTAGTTTAGATTTTTGTTTGACTTTTCATCTTCCTTTATTCGGAATGTTAAAAGATTTTTTTTTTTTTGTTATAAATGTTAAAAGATTATTGGGCTTCCCATTTGACATCAAGATATCGTATTTGATTGTTTCGTATTAATTAATAGTAATACAATTTCTTTGTTGTAAAAAAAAGTAATAAATAATAGGTGGTTAGGCTAACAAACTTAATTTGCCTAAGGTTAGCTGGAAAGGGAGTAAAAGTAGGTTAACAAGGACAAATTAGAATGTGATGGTTGGTACCGCCGCCGTCAGCCGTATACAGCACCTCCCTCAGCAATATTTCCCGTCGCCGGCATGTTTATTTCGAAGTCTTAATGGGTATTCGAATATTGAAAAGTAGACATATATAATATGATGTTCTTTTTTTTTTTTTTTTTTAGGAATAATATGATGTTCTTTTAGTGTGTATTAAATGTCTTATTCCATGTCTATGAATCTTAGCTAGTATGGTTATAAATATGAGTTCTCATGCTTAATTGAAATCTAGCTAGATGCAATTGATTAACGTGTACTCAAATCTTTTATGAATTTTCAATAAATTAATAACAGAAAGAAGTTCAAATTCTGAAACTTTGTAACTTCGATTCAACTGACAATTGAGTTCAAATCGTTCAATAAAAATCCACAGCAAGAAAATAGAATATTAGTGATAACATGTCAAGACGTACTGCCAAAATTATCACTAATAATATATATTAATTGACAATATTTTTTATTTTATCGTTATAATAATTTACATAAATATAATTGTATTAGTATGGAAAATAATTGGCACATGAATTATACACAAGTTATCAATATAAACATCTTTTCCACCAACTTATAAAAAAAATTCTTCTCTATCCCAAAAATGGCCAAAACACACTTCAATAACAAATTTGATTTCGACCAACTAAAACCTGTTAAAATAATATATATATATATATATATATATATATATATATATAGGGGGAGGGTTATATAGGACCCCCTATTATATGAGTACGTAGGACCAGATCCAAGTCGTAAATAAATTGATCTCAATGGCTGAGATTAATCCTGTTTATTTGCTGATAAGTCATTCGAAACAGCCAAAGGAGGGTAGATTAGTCCATATAATAATAAGTTATGGTAACTAAATCTAGTAAATCCCACTAAAATAGGATGAGTTACAATCAAAGTCAATCAAATCTGTTATTCAATTAAATCGTCCACTTCATTTCACCTTCTCCACCGTTCTCTTGAATCGAGATAGTCTCTCAATTCATCAAAAATTCGTCATTTGCGTAATTTGAATCAAGAAAGAAAAGAATGGATGACACATATGAAGAAAGCTTCAATACTAATGAAGAACAAGGTAACACATTTTCTTGCCTTCGAAATTATTTTCTTTTTTTTTTTGTAATTATTACCCAACAATATGCTTATAAGTGTCTGTAATATTGCTTATGACTTGAAAAATACATGCTTACAAATCTGAACTTCTTGGTAGTCCAGAAAAGGACATATCTTCATCCCATTGTTTTTTTGTGTGTATGTTTACCCAGTGAGTTGCTTATTCTTTATGATAAATGTGATTTCAATTGCCCATAAATGTGCTTATACATACCAACATAATTTTGAACACCTAAAATTTAGTTCCTCGTCCACGTTTTTTTTCTTCATATTAACCCAGAAAGTTGCTTATTCGTATTCATAATATTGCTTATTTGTGAATACTAATATGCTTATAATTATTAACATATAGTTGAAGCATGAAAATTTAATTCTTCGTCCCCATTTTTTTCTTTAAAAAATGTATATGATATGATCGAAAATGCATTTTTTATGTGCTTGAATTGCTTGTTGTCATGAATAAACCATGTTGCTCACGTTTGTTCGGTGTTATAACCGATCAGGCTAATTGATCATTATTTAGGTTGTATGAACTGAAATTATTTGATTACGACGCCATTTATTCTGATCATGTGCTTTGCTTATATATGAGTATAACATTGCTTATAATAATTGACCATTATGCTAACGTGTTTTCAAAATCTTGCTTATTTATTTCTTTTGTTGAGACATTGTAATTGCAAGTGTTCCGCAGCAACGGATTGAAATAACAACGGATTCGTCTCCGAATTGCATACCAGAATGTGATGAACATCTGACTCCTAAAGAAGGGATGAATTTTGGCTTGGTCTTTTGATGTACTTTTTAGTGATGTTTTGAATGTTTTTTTGATTAGTACCTATGTAAGCAGAATTCAAGTGGTAAATATGCAGAATGTTACTCTATTGTAAGCATTCATTTTCATGGTATGTTATAATATTTATATCATTACTCCAAATATTTTTTAAGCAGTGTTCTTCTTCTTTGTAAGCAGAAATCAACTGCACTGTAAGCAATATTTTAATGTTTTAACTATTTCAAGTATGCAAATCTTTCGTAAGCAGAATTCAAACGTTGCGCAAGCAGAAATCAATTGTCTTGTTAGCACTATTTCAAATATTATAACTTATCAAGTATCGCATACTATATAACAGTATTCAAGTGTGTTTTAAGCATGATTCAAATGTTGTGCAAGCAGATTTTAATGTTTTTTGTAAGCATGTATATCATGTTATTTTATATGCTAGTAAATAATCAAAGTGCAAGGTAAAAAAAATTAAACAGGCAGTCACAATATTTATTATCGAGCACATGCCTTTTTTTTAGTTTCAAGGAACAAAGTTTAGGTATACGAAACAAATAAGTACATAATCTAAAATAAACCTAAAAAAATAAGCGATAAAATATGAATAAATAAACATTATCGAATGCTTTAATAAGCAGTCTCAAACATGCACTCCAAAAAAAACATCAACTACTTGTCGCACGTTCTGTTATTGTGCGAACCTATTTCTCCGCATTTCCCACAACGTCTCTTCATTTTCTGTCCAGCCTTTATTGCTTTCTCCTTCTGACTCTGAAGTCGGCTTTTGACTCGACTCTCGCTCCCCTTATTTTTGGCCTGTGTTGGCGGCAACACTACAATGCCTAGCTGGGTTTTGTCCCCAACGAATCCTTCGATCAATGTTTGTTTGTTCACCGAACGGGATTCTGTTTGTTGATCTTTCAGCAATTGTTCTTTATGATCTTTTATGATCCTTGTCAGGGATTCAATCTTGGATTTGTCGTATTTAAAAATCCCATAATAGCCAACTCTAGCAGACTTAAACATAGTATATAAGATAAGTAAGCATGATATAGAATTTGAGTAAGCATAATTCTGAACACCAATAAGCTTACTATATAAGATAAGTAAGCATTATATAGAATGTGAGTAAGCATAATTCTAAACACAAATAAGCAGTACAAAGCATCAACATGCAAAACTACCAGGCTTGGAAAAAAAGGTAGGAGATGCATAGTTATCAGCAACAAAAATGTATTTAAAAATCCCATAAGAGCCAACTCTATCAGACTTCATTTTTCCAGATAATAAAGATAATTTAAACCAAATACACAACAAAGTTCTAACCATTTCGTACATACTTGGATATATATAAGCATACTATAAAACATACATAAGCGATATTGTTTCCTCATTAAAGCATACAACCAACACTTGTGCAAAACAAAGATGTGACCATGGTTATTGACAAACAATAGGCAATTTTGGGCTAATTAAAAACTATCTCCCCATAGTTATGACAAACTAGGAAAATACTAATTTCCACCATTTCCCCTTATACTTTTGGTACGTATAAGCACATTTATAGGCAATTGAAAGCACATTTATCATAAATAATAAGCGATATTGTTTCCTCATACTGTTGCCGGCTCGGAAAAAAAAGTAGCCCTACCTACACTATTGCCGGCTCGGAAAAAAAATTCACACTATTGCCGGCTCGGAAAATTCATATTGTTGCCGGCTCGGAAAATGCAATAAAAATAAAAAAAAATACGAAAATAAAAAGACAAAAAAAGTAGCCCTACCTACACTGTTGCCGGCTTGGAAAACAATTCACACACTTTGGTGTGTTCTTCAGCGAACTAATAGTTCCAAGACGAAACTTCTGTGAAAAACAATGTCTGATTTTCGCCCTCACCGGAGTTTGATTCTCGAACGAATATTTGGGGATTTTTCGACTGAAGAGATGGGGTTTTTCGCGGAGGGTTAAGTTGGGTATGGTTAGGACTTGGGATTTTTAATTCTCACTTTAATGGAGGTTGTTTCACGAAGAATGATGGTGGAGGAGAGGATACTTTTTTGCAGAGAAAAATGGTGGAAGACGGTAGAGAGACCAGTTTGCAGAGACTTAGTGTGGAAGACAATGGAATGGAGGAAATGACTCTTCATTTACCAAATACTGTAAAGATATGCAATATCTTGGATTTACACGTCCATAACCGGTTCCTAAAATTTAGCCCACTACCAAAAATAATTTCCCTCCCAAAAATTGATTTAAATTAAAATTACCAATAAGCCATTTTTTAAATTAAGTTACATATTAAATAATAGTAAAACTTGATTAATCATAACCGTTTAAAAATTAAATCAATGACTCAGATTTGGTCTCGTGTACTCACCTAAGATATGTGGACTCACCTTATCTAAATCCTATATATATATATATATATATATATATATATAGGGTTTGGTTCAAATGAGACCACCCTCCCTAGGTGAGACAGTGTGGACTCATCTTACCCATTGATCTTAAAAAATGAAGGGATGTGATTAATTTAGTTTTTTTTAATTATTTCCTAAGTTTTGCTGATTTTAAGGGTAAGATTGTAATTTTGTAATTCAAATTAGTGGTCCCAGCAGATTTTATGGGCTGAAATTGACACTGCCGGATTTTGTGGCGGAATTTAAGGAACCTATTTTCTTTCCAAATATTTTTATTTTACAGTATAGTTAGGGTTCTTCTACTGCATAATTAGACATCAAATAATGCATATTTAGTTATTTTGTTGGCATTGTTTTACGAAAATAAGACATAATTGAATATAACGTACTGCATATGTAGTTATACTACACTGCATAAATTGGTTCAATATAATGTATATTTAGTTATGAAAATGGGATGTTGCTTTTGGATATTATAAAAATGGGATGTTACATAATGTACTGCATATTTAGTTATTCCACAATGCATAGATAGTTTCTAGATAATACATAGTTAGTTGATTTTGTTGCGCATAGTTTATGACGTTTTGCATAGTTGGATATACTGTACTACATATTAGTTTTTTTACGCTGCATAGATAGTTTTCAGATAATGCATATTTAGTTGAGTTTTGTTGCATATTTAGTTTTCGAACTCACTGTTCGTTATTTTTCTGTAATATTGCACCGATTTTTCTTGTTTTTTCTCTGTAATTTTCATGAATTGTAATTTTCGAGTTCTTCACAGTTTTTTTTTTTAATGGAGGAATGGAGGAATGTGTGTGTGTGTGTGTGTGAGAGAGAGAGAGAGAGAGAGAGAGAGAGAGAGAGAGAGACGTGAGATTGGAAAATTGGGAGATGTATGAGAGAAAAGAGATTTGATTTCATTTTTGTAACTAACTTATTATGTTATTTTACCCTACTACCCTTATATTGATTAAATTAATATTTTAATATATTTTTTATCCATTAAATCATACCCATTGATTAATAGTGGGGGATGGTTGAGATTAGTCCATTGTGTCTCACCTAGAGACATGGTCTCACTTGATCCTTTTATAGTTAGGATTTTAGTCCTTTTAGGGTTAGAATTTTTTGGGGATGTTTTCTTGAGCGTTGTGGCATTGGATATGCATTTGAGGCTGAGCTTTCGGCTGCCATGAAGGCTATTTCTATTGCTTTCAATAAAGGATGGCATAAATTGTGGTTGGAGTCCGACTAAACTTATGTAGTCTATTTATTTACTAGGTACGTGACAGTTCCTTGGCGATTTCTTGGAAGATGGCGATATAGTCTGCATCTTCTATTCCATACGGAGTTCGTGGTTTCTCATATTTTTCGAGAAGGTAACAGAGTGGTTGATTGTCTTAGCAAGCTTCATGACTCTTTTACTTGGTAGGATAGTCCTCCAGCGGGCATCATACATCTCCTCAACGAAGACTATGTTGGACGATCCCAATACAGATTTGTTAGTTAGCCCTGTTCTTGTATTGTTTAAATTTTATGGGCGATTTATGTGGATCATTTCCTTATGGACGATTTCTAGGGGTACTTTTTCCTTTCAAAGGTTTTCCCCACAAGGGTGGGTTTTACCTTGGAAGGTTTTAACGAGGCCCTATTTTTAAGCTACCTGATCGGCTTGTGATCAGGAATTACATTTTCTTTTCTTTTTATATATTTTCCATTTAACAAGAATACAAGTATTTTCGTTCGTTTTTTCTTCATTTTGCTAGTGTCGATCTGGTATATTTTGTTTTGTTATCGCTAGTTTTGGGTTCCGATTTGGTTAGTTTTTTTATTTATTTTTGGGTTAAAATTTGGTGATTTTTTTGTTCATCATGGCTGCTCGTAAGGATGACTCTCTTCAGGCAATTAGTGTACAATTGGATGGGAAAAACTATTTGTATTAGAGTTATGTCTTGAAAAAAATTTGCGAGGTAAATCTATGTGGGGCTGTATATGTTACTAGGACAAAGGTTAAACCTACAAAACCTGATTCGGATGGTGCAAATCCGTTGGAGGCTTGGGAAGCGGAGAGTTCAGAGATTAATACTTGGATTAACAATTCTGTCTCGCAATCTATAGGGGCTCAGTTGGGAAAGTATGAGACAATGAACGAAGTTCTGGCACGGTTGTATACACAGTCCAACTTTACTAAACAATATCAATTGGAGGCTGATATTCGCGCTTTGAAACAGAAGGATACGAGTATTTGGGAGTTTTATTCCGCTATGTCAAATTTGTGGGATCAATTGTCGCTTACTGAATCTACAGATTTGTGAGCTTTTTCGCCCAATGTTACACGTTGAGAAAAACAACGATTGGTGCAATTTTTGATGGCTATTCATTCTGATTTTGAGGGGTTGCGTGGTAGTATTTGCATTGAAGCCAATTACCTTCTGTAGACTTAATGGTCAATGAACTTTTAGCTGAAGAGATACGACTTCCGACTCACGCTGATAAGGGGATCGTTTCAACATCTAATGCATCATTTTTTGCCGCACCACAAAAGCCGATTAATAATAATCCCAATCAGGTAATTCGAGGATACCCTCTGATGAGTATGCCTTTTGCCACCAAAAGATTCACTGGAAGGCTTAGTGTCTCATGTTATTGAATAGAGGTAAACCACAACAACCGAGATCCCAACATCAGCAATCGAGATTCCAGCAACAACGAGCTCCACGTCCTCCACAGCAGCCACCAGCACCATCGCCATCCCAATGGTCTCCTAGACCACCTCCGCCGAGAAATGCAGTCGCCGCACCATCATTGGATCCGATATGTTTGAGCAGTTTCAAAAGTTCATTACCTCACAGCCACATGATATGCCTGCCTCATCAACATCTTGTGCAACTATTGTGGGGAATATTCTTCCAATGCTTTTCTTACTTTTCTAGACACTGCCAGGTCTCTTTTGTTATTTGCTAGTGTTCCTAGTGTGTTTTGGGGGAAAGCAGTTCCGACTGGTACCTATTTGATTAATAGAATTCCTACTTTGCATATTTCGGGTTTGACACCATTTGAGAAGTTGTATGGGTATGCTCCTGACTATTTATCTTTGCGCGTGTTTGGTTCTACTTGCTTTGTCCTTCGACCTCAAGTTGAATGTACTAAGTTGACCTCGCGTTCTGCTTTATGCATTTTTCTTGATTATGGGGAAAGACATAAAGGCTATTGTTGTTTTGATCCATTTAGCCAAAAATTATATGTCTCGCGTCATGTAGTGTTTCTTGAACATATTCCATTTTTTCTATCCCAGCTAGCTCCCATAATGTATCCAGGTCCAACCTCATTTATATTGACCCTTTTCATGATGATAAATCAACTACTAACAGTTCTGCAGGTTCTGGTACATTGACTTCTGATTCTGATGCGACTGATTCTCCTGTTATTGATGATGTCCCTTCAACTTCTCCAAATGTGGCTCCTGATGTTGCTCCTCGTTAATCCACACGTGTTCGTAAGTCTACTAAGTTACCAGATTTCGTTTACTCTTGTTATTCTAGTTCAATCGTCTCTTTTTTGGCCTCTCTTCATCGTATTTCTGAGCCTTCATCCTATAGAGAGGCGATTCGTGATCCACTTTGGCAGGATTCTATGGCTGAGGAACATACTGCTTTGCATCATACTCATATTTGGGACTTGGTACCTTTACCACTGGGAAAACATGCAATTGGATGTTGTTGGGTCTACAAAATCAAAACCAAATCTGATGGGTCTATTGAAAGATATAAAGCCCGACTGGTTGCTAAGGGATATACTCAAAAGTATGGGGTTGATTATGAGGAGACGTTTGTGCCTGTTACAAAGACGACAACTATTCGTACCCTTCTTGAAGTCGCCTCAGTTCGTCGATGGGGTATATCTCAGATGGATGTAAAGCATGTCTTTTTGAATGGTGATCTTGTTGACGAAGTGTACATGCAGTCTGCTCCTGGTGTTGCCCATCAACCAGGTGAAGTTTGTAAGCTTCTTAAAACTCTTTATGGCCTTAAGCAAGCCTCTAGAGAGTGGTATGAAAAGTTCACTTCTGTTGTTACTTCTCTTTGTTTTTGAGCAAGTCATCATGATTCAGCCTTATTTGTCCAATGTACTGCAACGAGTCGTATTTTGACTTTCATTTTATATTGATGATATGATTATTACTGGTGATGATCTTGATGGTATTGAAACTTTGATGTCTAGGTTAGCTTGTTCTTTTGCTATGAAAGATTTGGGTCCGCTCCGTTATTTTGTTGGTATTGAGGTTGCTTTTTCCCCACAAGGTTATCTTTTGTCTCAACCAAAGTACATTACTAATATATTTGAGCGTGCACGTATTACTGATAACAAGATTGTTGATACTCTGTTTGAGACTAATGCTCAATATTCTCCCTCTGATGGTTCTCCCTTGTCAGATTCCAAATTATATCTTACTGTTGTTGGCAGTTTGGTTTATCTCACAGTTACTCACCCAGATATTGCACATGTTGTTCATGTGGTTAGTTGATTTGTTATTTCTCCCACTATAATTCATTGGGCTGTTGTTCTGCCTATTCTTTGATATCTTCGGGGAACTCAGTTTCAGAGTCTTTTACTTCCGTCTAGTTTTTCTTTGGAGCTGCGTGCATACTCTGATGCGGATTGGGCTGGTGATCCTACGGATCGCAAATCTATCACTGGTTTTTATGTGTTCCTGGGTTATTCTCTCATTTCTTAGAAGAGTAAAAAATAAGATGTGGTTTCTCGATCTTCCATAGAAGCCGAGTATCGTGTTATTGTTGGGTTCGCTATACCACAGGGCTTAACGTAACATAAGTTAAAAATTAAAAACATTAATACAGTTAGTTATACATAAAATAAAAGCCCCGGGTTCTTGTAGCAATTTGACGATCGCGCGAATTATAAGCGGTAAAAATCATAATTTCAATTTTTTTACCTATATAGCTTCCTTTTGTTGAAGATGTTGAAAGAATCCAAATTTTTCACAGCAGGATAAATCCTCAAATCCCAATCTCCCAGAGATCCAAGCGTCCCTCCTCTAAAGATAGTCCACACGATGGATGGAAGCACCCGGATTATTAATTTCGCTAGTAATTAATAATTGCTTTCTCTGTTCAATCTTAAATATGGAGTGAACAATAATTCTTATTCAACCAGTGAAAATAAGAATTATTGATTTGTAGTAAAAACCAAGAAGGGTTCTTGATTTTTCCTATGAAGAAGAAAGAAGAATAAACACTTGGAGAGTGAATAGGGGTAGGCATTTTTTTTTCAAGAGAAGACGCCTAATAATTTTTATTTGTTATTGTGTATCTTTATTCTTCTACTCATTGTTAAATATACTTATATGATTCATCCAATATTTATAAAAGTGTCAAGGTTCAAAACCTAAAATCAGTAGAAGAATATTATATGATAATCTCAATTGATCATACGATATCTTGCCATATCTGGATAATCCTTATCCGGATATTCACAAGAAAATCCCTCCATCTTTTTTTTTCTTTCAAATTAGCCAGATGGGCCTATCCTTATGGGCTTAATTAAATATAAGATTGCACATTTATTTAAAAAAAGTTCATCAATTAATTTCAATTAATTGATCCAGTCCATATTTTATTAATTTGATCAAATCAATTCCATCTAACCCAAATAAATAATCCAATAATTTATTTGGCTATATTTAACTATTCAATATATTCTTTCATAACAGTAATTGATCTCATCAGTTAATTATTTTTCACTCCAAAGACTTCCTAATCTAATTAGGTTTAATGAAATAATCCATTATTTAATTAAATTTTTAATTCAATCATTGAATTAAAATCAAGCAATAATTAATTAATCTCTATCAATTAATTGTATCCAACCTTTTGGACTATTTTCGATTGAAGAAATGACACCAACCATTTTGTTTGTGACCCTTTAGGTTCACAACTAATGCTAGCAGTAGGCTTACAACCTTTGTAATTTACGAATAATAATTATTCAATTAATTAATCCAATTAATTAATAGGTTTTGAAATTAACTCTTTAATTCCAAAAACATGTAAATCATGGGAACATCTAGCAAGTAGCATGATCCCCTAGCAATAGGTGAAATAGCGAGAAAACCTTTTTCAATTGTGGTTGCATACATGTACGGTCTTTTTAACTAATCTCCCGATTAAATCTTGGGCATGGATTATAAATCGAAACCCACTTGATTTAATAACTGTGATTCTATTTCAAGTTATAGTGATCTCTTTATGAATCAATATTCATCATGCCTTAGCCAAGGTCTTTAAATCACGAACTATGAAAACACAGGAGATTCACTTGTCAACAAACAAGTGTCGAGTTCTATGTTGGCCACTAATTAACCTCTATGTACACCGGTGTAACTTCCAAAATATCCCCTTTATGATTGTCAAGCAATCAAGAGATAAATCAAAATATTACAAGATGTACATAAGGCTACTATCGTGCTTCAATTCTAAGGACTAATCATGTACTATCACAATGTGGAAATTATTAATTCGACAATGAATATTCTAGTTAAGAATTTCCATTGGGTCACATTTAGTGTATTTATTCTCTAACAAGCACCCGCATATATGCATTTGCGTCACTACACTTATGTCAATGGAATGAAACATCCTCGTAATACGAGAATACATCATATGCACTAGTCTTGTTGGGCTATTCAATATATTATCTTGAAAAACCCATTGACTTGGAACTAATTTAAGATCAAAGCCTTAGAGACATGTTCCATGATAGCCATCAAATGCGCGACCATGTCCCGTAGCTCAATATGATCTAAGGAATTTATCAAACTCACAATTAATAGTATTAAATGCAAAACAAATGATAAAGTAGTGCCTTTATTAACATGATTTTCAATAAAATTATCTTTACAAGTAGAATAAACTCAAATCTAATTGGAGCACCGGGCACCACCCTACTCTAACAATCTCCCACTTCCCCGAGCTCCAACTGCCTATGTATCTTAGGCCCATCTTCTCGAGATGTCCGTCGAATACCTTCTGTGATAAGGGTTTAGTTAGTGGGTCTTCTAAATTTTTTGCTAAAGCAACTCGATCCACAACGATGTCGCCTCTACCGATGATCTCTTGGATCAAATGGTATCGTCTCATGATGTGCTTGGATCTTTGATGAGATCTCGGCTCTTTTGCTTGTGCAATGGCTCCATTGTTATCACAACAAATTATTACTAGATCAACAACAGATGGAACTACACCCAACCCTTGGATGATTTTTCGTATCCAGACAGCTTCTTTTGCGGCATCCGATGCAGCAATAAATTCAGCCTCTGTGGTGGAGTCTGCAGTTGTTTCCTATTTGGAACTCTTCCAACTGACTGCTCCACCATTCAAGGTGAATATATACCCAGACATGGACTTAGAGTCATCTATATCGGACTCAAAACTAGAGTCAGTAAAACCTTCTAGTTTCAGTTCTCCATTGCCGTATATAAAAAGATATCCTTATTTCTTCTCAAGTACTTAAGGATCATCTTAACGGCCTTAAGTGATCATCCCCTGGATTGGACTGATATCTGCTCATGACACTCAGAGCATGAGCAACATCAAGCCTAGTACATAACATCACATACATTATGCTTCCAATAGCAGATGCATAAGGTATGTGAGCCATTCTTTCTCTTTCTGCGGGTGTCTTGGGGGACATAGCCTTAGAAAGTGAAATTCCATGACTCATTGGCAGGTATCCTCGCTTGGATTCCTCCATGCTAAACATTTTTAGCATTTTGTCTATGTACATGGACTAGGATAGTTTGATCATCCTTCTCGATCTATCTCTATAGATCTTAATCCCTAGGATGAAGGATGCATCTCCCAAGTTCTTCATGGGGAACTGTTTAGACAACCAAGTCCTTGTTGATCGTAAATAATCCTATATCATTCCTAATGAGTAGTATGTCGTCAAAGATAGATAGAGCACAACAAATGCAATTGCGCTCCCACGAACTTTCTTGTAGATACATGGTTCATCCAGGTTCTTTTGAAAGTCAAACATTTTGATCATTTCATCAAACCTCGATGTTCCAACTCCTCGGCTTTGTTTGAGTCCATAAATGGATCTTTGGAGTTTGCAAACCTTTTGTTCGCTCCCACTGGATATGAAGCCCTGTGGCTGCTTGATGAAGATCTCTTCTTTAATGTTTCCATTAAGAAAAGCAGTTATCACATCCATTTGCCATATCTCGTAGTCATAATATGCTGAAATGGCTAGCAGGATCCGAATGGATTTAAGCATCGCTACTGGTGAAAAAGTTTCCTGATAATCAACTCATTGCTTCTGAGTATAACCTTTTCCAACCAAACATGCTTTGTAGGTTGCTATCTCTCCATATATTCCATGTTTCCGCTTGTAGACCAATTGTAGCCATGGGAACAGTTCCCTGTGGTGGGTCCACCAAGGTCCATACCTTGTTGGTGTACATGGAGTCCATTTCGGACTGCATCGCTTCTCGCTATTTTTCTGAGTCAATTTCCAACACCGCGTCTTCATAGATTCTTGGATCATTATCCAAGGGGATTCCCTCTTCTTTGTTCTCTAACAATAGGTTCAGCGTCTCAGACGCCCTTGAAATCTTGACAAATTTTCGAAGAGGTTGTGCTTCAGATGGTCCAGCTACAACTGGTGTGTCATTTTAGGTAACGTTTGGGAGATTCTATGGCTCTTGAACTTCTTCAAGTTCCATGACTCCAACATTTCTTTCAGAGAGAAACTCATCTTCAAGGAAAGTAGCATTCCTCGAAACAAACACTTTTGGCTCCGAAGGGTCATAGAAATAGTATACAATAGATTCTCTAGGATACCCTACGAATTTACATAAGATAGATCTCATGTCCACCTTATCTCCCACTTGCTGCTTCACATAAGCAGCACACCCCCATACCCTAAGGTATTTGTTGGAAGATGTTTTGCCATACCATATCTCATACGGTACTTTGGGCTCGGCTTTTGATGGCACTCTATTCAATAGATATGCTGCCATTTCTAAGGCATAGACCCATAATAAAAGAGGTAATGAAGTGAAACTCATCATTGAACGAACCATGTCTAATAGGGTTCGATTCCTACGCTCTGCAACCCCATTGAGTTGTGGAGTAGCAGGAGGAGTCCAATGTGAGAGAATCCCATTCTCTTTTAGATAATTAATAAACTCAGTGGTAAAATATTCACCCCCTCGATCCGATCAAATGATTTAATGCCTCAACAAGTTTGTTTCTCCACTTCACATCTAATTTCTTTGAACCTTTCAAAGGCCTCATATTTGAACCTCATTAGGTGAACATAACCATACCTAGAACAGTCGTCGGTAAACATTATGAAGTAGTGATAGTTTTCTCGTGCACTAACACTTAGTGGACCACACACATCCGTATGGATAAAATCAAATAGATATTTGGCGCGCTCAACTTGTCCAGCAAATGGTGATTTGGTCAATTTTCCTTTGAGACATGATTCACATGTTGGCAACGTTTGCTCTTCCTTAACGTTGAGTTTTTGTCCCAACTTGTTTATTCTTTTCTCAGAAATATGACCTAATCTAGCATGCCAAAGTGTGAAAGAACTATGATTATCTAACTTTCTTTTATTTTGTTGAATGTTATATATGGGTTTTTGGGGAGTTTAAAGTGTATAAACCATTCATCAAAATGCAAGTAGAGATAATAGAAGAACATCGAGAGATATAACAACTTCTATCCTTAAATAAAAAACCGTAGTTCTCTCTATACAAAACAGGAATTGAGATGATGTTTCTAACAAAGATCAAAAAGTAAAGACAACCATTTAAAACTAAAACAAACCATTATCAAGAGATAAGTTAACAGTTCCTATGGCTAATGCAGCAACCTTTGCTCCATTCCCATGCCGCAGGACCATCCCTCCTCTACTCAGCTCCCTTCTTCTTGTCATTATTTGCAAATCATTGCAAATATGAGATGCGCAACTGGTATCTAATACCCAAGAAGAATCATTAACTGAAATGTTAACTTCAACTAAATAAATGTCTGAATGTTTCAGGCTTGCAAGATACTCCTTGCAGTTCCTCTTCCAATGTCCCATCTTACCGCAGTTGTGGCATTTGTCATTAGCTTGTGAAGACCCCTTCTTGACATTAACGCCCCACCTTTTGTTTTCTTATTGGGATTTGTGGAACCCTTTCCATTCCCGTTTCTTTTCTTAGACTTTGCAGCCTTTGATCCAGAAGTGGATCCAATAACCAAGACCGACTTATCCTTCTTAATTGTGGATTCAGTCATCCTTAACATGCTCACCAACTTATGGAGACTAGTCTCCATGCTGTGCATGTTAAAGTTGACAATAAAGGTGTCAAATTAGGGAGGCAGAGATTGCAACAAGAGGTCCACATAGAGCTCATTATCCATAACGACTCCAAGGGATGCAAGCCTTTTAATGAGTGCTATCACCTTTAGCCCATGATCATGAAATGAAGAGCCCTCAGTCATACGTCATTTGAAAAGCTCCTTAGATATCTTATATCTTTCTTGTCGGGTTCTTTCACCATATAATTCTTGTAGGTGGAGGAGGATATCAGTAGCATTATCCAGAACCCTCGTTCATCATTTGCAGCTCATTTGACATCGAAGCTAGCATGTAGCAATGAGCGTGGAGATTGTCATCTAAATTTGACGTAAATACTCCAAATAGGCCTCTAAATTTGCATCCTCAGGAGGAGTAGTGGGAGGCGATTTTTCAAGGACATAATGATGAGAATCCATGAACGAAGGATCCAGTGACAGTGCCAGTTGGTCCGATAACAAAGGCTCGAGCAAGGAAGTTCAAGGATGCGCTCAATGGGTTGGTTCAAGCTGTGCAGAAGGAGACCGAGAGTGCATTTCCAAAAGAGAAAGAGGTTCGGGTGGTCCAGTTGATTGGCGTCGTCGACATTCTGGAGTCCACCTCAAACTGAGCAAGCTAAGGATGCCAAGAATACGAGTCACTTTGCGTCTTGAAGACATTGTAATCAAGTCTCATTAGTGTTTTATGTTTGTTTATCTTAGTTAGTTGTAATTTCATTCCTTTTCATTTGTTTTGATGTTTAGAAGCTAATTAAACCTATAGGGACATGTCTTAAGTTGTTATTTTGATTATGGGTCGAGCAGGGATCGAATTCGAGTCATAGGAAATTCTTCGCAGGGGCGCACGACCAGGGGCACGCCCGTGCGTGAAGCCCATGTGTGATGCCGAAACGATTAGAGCCTACGACTTGATGCACGGACCAACGCATGACTCGTGCGTAAGCCCGTGCGTGGCTATGGCCTGACGCACGACCTCAGCACACGGGTCGTGTGAGCCCATACGTCATTCCGGGAATACAAATTTTGGCTCTGTTTTTATTTTCTTTTCAGTTTTAAGTTGTCTTCTTGGTAGGTTAGAGTTTGGACCCTTTATAAGGGTGAACACTTATTGTTTTTCATTCAGTTATCAATACAATTATTCTTTTACTCTCTAAATTGAGTGTTTCTCCAAGTGCTTCAAGATTTACGTTCTTGTGGCAATTATCGACTTATCAGGTAATAATCTATAATTGCTTGTGGCGTCTTCGCATACTGAGGTTCTTGCTTTGCTAAGCAACGGGTTGAGGTTTTCCACCAAATTAACCAGACTAGTGAAGATCTTAGGTTAATAACATCTTATTGTTGGGTCGTATGCACAATTGTTGTTGCGGTTCACATCAGTTGGTAATCAGAGCCATCTAGCAAGGTTAAGTCTATCCTTGTTCTTTAATTCTTGTTATTTTCCAGATTTTCTCATAAACCTTGGTTCTTAAAGGGCACCACAAAAAAAAATTGAATTGCACAGAAAATGAGCGGGTAAAGAATCGTACACCGCGTGCAAAAAATAAATCGAAAATTCTGGAAAATTCAGAATTATAAACCCTAGTCTTCAATGTAACCTTATTACGATCCGTTGTTGGCTTGGTATTTTTTCTTGGTGTGTTGAGGCATACTTGCGACTGTCTGATTGGTTTATAATCGTGACAAGTGCGGGTACTTGGAGATTGTGAGTTGAGTGATACACGAGCGTATACACGTGAGGGAGTGATTTAAACATGACTAAAGAAAATCGACAAACAGCAGATTTGGGTAACAAGCTGGATATGGAGGCGATAACAAACATGGTAAAGAAAATAATGTTTGAGACATACGGGGATCCCAGAGAGGCGCCACGAATCGAGGAGCCTGGTACTAGGGTGTGGAGGTCTAGGAGGTTCGAGTTAGAGGAGTGGGCAGATGAGATTGATGATTTTGATTCCGAAAGGGAACAACATTACAATCCAGGTAGAGGTCAGCGCAGTAATAGGGGTGTTAGGGGACGTGATGATGGCAATTTGAGTAACATCAAAATGCAAATCCCCGCGTTCTAGGGAAAGAGTGATCCAGATGCATATTTGGATTGGGAGAGGAAGATAGAGAACATGTTCGATTGCCAAAATTATTCTGAGTTGAAAAAAGGTGAAACTGGCATCAACAGAATTTTTGGATTACACAAGTATTTGGTGGGATCAATTAATGGTTCCAAGGAGGAGAAGCGGCGAGCGGCCCGTTTCCACCTGGGAGGAGATGAGGAGTTTGATGCGACGTCGTTTTGTTCTAAATCACTATTATAGGGGCGTCTATCAAAGGTTGCAGAGGTTGACTCAGGGGTCGAAGAGTGTAGAGGATTATCACAAGGAGATAGAGATGTTGATGGCGAGGGCTAATATCGAGGAGGATCAGGAGGTTACTATGGCTAGGTTTATCGCGGGTTTGAATACTCCTATAGCGGATGACGTCGATCTACATCAATGTGTCGATCTTGAGGAGATGGTGCACATGGCGGTGAAAGTTGAGCAACAGCTCAAGAGGAGGGGTTTCAACCGACAAGCACCGAGTTCTAACTCCAATGCATGGAAGTCAAACACCAACAAAAGGGTGGAGCAGAATTCGAAGGTAGCGGACAAAAGGGGGAAGGCGGTCGAGCCTAAACCCTAGGTAAATTTGGACCCTCTACTGCTCGAACGAGGGAAATTAAATGTTTTAAATGTCATAGACTTGGGCATATAGCTAGTAAATGTCCAAATAAGAAGGTGTTGGTGTTGCGTGAGAATGGGGAAAATGAGTCGGAAAGTGAGGGAGAGAAGGATTATAGTGATATGCCAGAGTTGGATGATATTCTGGAGGTTCTAGAGGCGGTGAAGGGGGAGGCACTTTCCTTAGTATCTCGGAAGGCGCTGAGTATTCAACCTAAGTTAGATGAGGGAGTCCAGCGAGAAAACATCTTTCATACAAAGTGTTTTGTCAATGGAAAGGTGTGTAGTGTAATCATATATGGTGGAAGTTGCACTAACGTCGCGAGTACAAAGATGGTAGAGAGATTGGGGATTCCGATGATAAAACACCCACAACCTTATAAGTTGCAGTGGTTGAGTGACTGTGGGGAGATGCAGATAAGTAGGCAGGCAAAAGTAGCGTTTCAAATAGGGGGTTACAAGGATGAGGTGTTGTGCGATGTTGCGCCGATGCAGGCGGGGCACATTCTGTTGGGTAGGTCGTGGCAGTTTGATAGAAGGGTACAACATGACGGTTACACCAATCAGTATACTCTTATTCATGATCAAAAACATTTTGTACTTCTTCCTTTAACACCAAAAGAAATTTACGAGGATCAAGTAAAATCGAGAGTTGGAGAGGCAAAAGAAAAAGAGAGTTTGGCTAGAGAGCATAAAAATCAAAATAAAGCCAAGAAAAAGGAGAGTTTGAGAGAAAATAAGAGTGAGGGTCCGGCTAAGGGTCAAAGTGAGGCTCGAGAGATAGCCGGGAAAAAAGAGGGCAATATTAATGAGAGGGCTGAAAAATAAAAGGGGGGAAAACGGCCATGAGGTAAGAAACGAGGGAAAAATAAATTTGATGGCAAAAATGAGTGACCTTAGGAAAGCCACCACGAGTGGTTGTTCGATGATACTCTTGGTTTACAAGGACGCTTATTTATCTACTGATAGTCTTAACCCCGATTTGCCTAGTTATATCTTGTCTTTGTTGTAGGAATTCGAGGATGTGTTCCCAGACGAGATGTCGGATGTATTACCACATATTCAAGGAATTGAGCATCAGATTGATTTCATTCTGGGGGCGTCACTGCCTAACCGACCGGCGTACAGTACTAATCTGGAGAAAACCAAAGAATTGCAGCGGCAGGTTGATGAGTTGCTAAGCAAGAAACTTATTCGGGAAAGTATGAGTCCGTGTGCAGTTCCGGTGCTACTTGTTCCGAGAAAGATGGGTCTTGGAGGATGTGTGTGGATTGCCGGGCTATTAACAACATCACTATCAAATATCGGCATCCCATACCTTGCTTGTATGATATGTTAGATGAGGTCCATGGTTCTAGCATCTTCTCCAAGATAGATTTGAGGAGCGGGTACCATCAGATTCGGATGGGAGATGGGGATGAGTGGAAAGCAGCTTTTAAGACGAAGCATGGTTTATATGAGTGGTTAGTCCTACTGTTTGGGCTAACCAACACGCCTAACACATTTATGAGACTGATGAACCATGTTTTGAGAGCTTTTATTGGTAAGTCTGTCGTGGTTTACTTCAATGATATTCTCGTTTATAGTAAATCATTGTATGAACACTGGATCATTTGAGGGTCGTATTAGAAGTTTTGAGGAAAGAGAAGTTATATGCAAACGTCAAGAAAAGCACATTTTGTTCGGAGCAATTAATATTCTTGGGGTTTGTAGTTAGCTCGAGGGGGATTACAGTGGACGAGGAGAAGATTAAGGCTATTCAGGACAGGCCTAAACCCACATCGGCCAGTCAAGTGCGTAGCTTTCATGGCCTTGCGAGTTTTTATCGGAGGTTTGTGCGAGACTTTAGCACTATCGCGGCACCTTTGACGGAAACTATTAAAAATAGTGTTGTGTTTCAGTAGGGCGAGGCCCTAGACAAGGCATTTGAGTTGTTGAAGGAAAGGCTAACACATGCGCCTTTGCTAGCATTGCCGGATTTTACCAAGGTCTTTGAGATTGAGTGTGACGCATCGGGAGTTGGGATTGGAGCTGTGTTAATGCAAGAGGGGCAGCCGATCACGTTCTTCAGCAAAAAACTGAGTGGGGCGTCTTTGAACTATCTGACGATGTGGGAGCACTATTTGTGGCCGAAGGAGTTCATAATCCACACTGATCATGAGTCCCTAAAGTATCTCAAGGGGCAACAAAAGTTGAATAAGCGACATGCACGCTGGCTCGAGTTCCTCGAGACATTTCCATACATCATCCGGTACAAGCAAGGTAAGACTAATATTGTAGCAGACGCACTATCTCGAAGGTACATTCTTGTCTCTACTTTAGATGCTAAAATCCTTGGGTTTGAACATATTAAAGAGTTGTACTTGCATAATCTTGATTTCTCTGAATTGTTTGTTGCATGCAAAAAAGGGGCAGGGGGTAAATTTTATAAGCATGATGGCTTTCTATTTCGGGAGGATAAATTGTGCATTCCTGAATGTTCTTTAAGAGACTTACTAGTGAGAGAATCGCATGGTGGGGGTCTTATGGGACATTTCGGGGTAGCCAAAACTTTAGCAGTCTTTCAAGAGCATTTCTATTGGCCACATATGAAGCGTGATGTTGAGCGTATTTGTAGTAGATGTGTTACTTGTAGGAAAGCTAAATCCCGGGTTCAAAATCAGGGACTTTACATGCCCCTACCTATTCCAATGGCACCTTGGGTTGATATTTCAATGGACTTTGTTTTAGGGCTTCCGAGAACTAAGCATGGGTCCGATTCTATATTTGTTATCGTAGATCATTTTTCAAAGATGGCACATTTTATTCCATGTCATAAAACTGATAATGTGTCTTTGATTGCCGATTTGTTCTTTAAAGAGGCTGTGAGGTTGCATGGTATGCCTAGGACCATTGTGTCGGATAGGGATTCTAAGTTCTTAAGTTACTTTTGGAAGACCTTTTGGGGAAAATTGGGAACTAAATTATTATTTTCTACTACATGTCACCCCCAAAACAAACGGTCAAACTGAAGTAGTTAATAGAACTTTGTCTATGTTGTTAAGAGCTATCATTAAAAAGAACATTAAAACTTGGGAAGAGTGTTTACCACATGTTACGTTTACTTATAATCATGTTGTACATTCCGCATCAAAGTTTTCACCATTTCAACTTGTTTATGGTTTTAATCCGCTAACCCCATTGGATTTATCCCCTTTACCTGTTTCTGAGCATGTTAACTTAGATGCACAAAATAAAGCTGATTTAGTGAAACAGTTACATGAAAAAGCAAGGCTCAACATCGAACGACGAATAGAGAGTACACGGTGCAGGCTAACAAGCATCATAAGAAGATGGTGTTCGAACCGATTGATTGGGTTTGGGTACATATATGGCCCGAGCATTTCCCGGCACATCGAAAGTCCAAGCTGCAGCCGTGGGGAGATGGTCCGTTTCAAGTGCTTGAGCGAATCAATTACAATGCTTACAAGATTGACTTGCCGGGCGACTATGGGATTAGTGATTCTTTCAATGTTGCTGATTGTAGTCCATTTGATGTCAATTCGGATTTGAGGACAAATCTTTCTCAAGAGGAGGGGAATGATGAGAATCCATGGACGAAGGATCCAATGACAGTGCCAGTTGGTCCGATAACAAGGGCTCAAGCAACGAAGTTCAAGGATGCGCTCAATGGGTTGATTCAAGTCGTGCAGAAGGAGACCAAGAGTGCATTGCCGATAAAAGAAGAGGTTCGAGTGGTACAGTTGATTGGCGTCGTCGACATTCCGTAGTCCACCTCAGACTGAGCAAGCTAAGGATGCCAAGAATACGAGTCACTTTGCGTCTTGAAGACATTGTAATCAAGTCTCATTAGTGTCTTGTATTCGTTTATCTTAGTTAGTTGTAATTGCATTCCTTTGATTTGTTTTGATGTTTAGAGGCCAAGTAAACCTATTAAAGGGCCGCGTCTTAAGTTGTTATTTCGAGTTTGGGTGGAGCAGGGATCCAATTCGAATCGTAGGAAATTCTTCGCAGGGGCGCACGACCCTACGCACGACCCGTGCGTGGGAGCACGACCAGGGGCACGCCCGTGCGTGAAGCCCATGTGGGATGCTGAAACAATTGGAGCCTACAAATTGACGCACGGACCAACGCACTACCCGTGCGTAAGCCCGTGCGTGGCTATGTCCTGACATACGACCTTAGCGCACGGGCCGTGCGTGAGCCCGTGCGTCGTTCTGGGAATACGAATTTTGGCTCTGTTTTAATTTCCTTTTCGGTTTTAAGTTGTCTTCTTGGTAGGTTAGGGTTTGGACCCTTTATAAGGGTGAACACTTATTGTTTTTTATTCAGTTATCAATACAATTATTCGTTTACTCTCTAAATTGAGTGTTTCTCCAAGTGCTTTAAGATTTCTTGTGGCAATTATCGACTTATCAGGCAATAATCCATAATTGCTTGTGGCGTCTTCGCATACCGAGGTTCTTGCTTTGCTAAGCAATGGGTCGAGGTTTTCCACCAAATTAACCAGACTAGTGAAGATCTTGGGTTAACATCTTGTTGTTGGGTCGTATGCACAATTATTGCTGCGGTTCACATCACATAAGCCCTCTTTTCAGATTGGAGGACTATCTTGAGGTTTCTTAGTCAATCGAATAAATTAGGACCAGCCAGTTTGTTTTGCTCAAGAATAGTTGCAATTGGATTTTTAGTCATTTCAGTAGATTAATCTACAAAAATAAATGAAGAAGAAAATGTGTAAACTATGAGAATAACATATTAATTTAATATAAGGTCTTTAATATTAAATTCTCCCATTATTTTATTCAAATTCCATTAACCCCAAATGGAAAATCGAGAAATCCAACTTCCTAGTGGGCTTGAGCCCCAATAAAAATATTTCATACCCAAATTTTATGAGCCCGTGAAATATATCTTATGGTAGTCAACTCTTTGACAATTGTATCGATATACAGCTTTCAAGTTTGTTTTGCCTCACCTTTTCCCGTATACCCTAATTTTATGAGCCTATATGGTACTAAGTGTCAAACAAACCCATCAAACCTTTGTGAAAATGGAGCATCAAATGTTCCAGGACTCATGGCCAACGTAAGGATGAGTCCATTCCATGAAAATCTCTATGTTTTGTAGAGATCACAGCTTTCCAACACTAAGTCACTCCACGACTCATGGCCAATGACCAAGTGGGGTAGCATCGTCATGTCATCTACCTTTGACGGGAGGCATGGAATGATAGATCCAACATATCTCGTCCATTTTGTTTGATATAGAACTAATTTAAAAAATTAAATTCTATTAAGTTTAAAAAACTCGGGGTTTTTAATTTTCCAAGATATCATCATAATCCTATTTACTAGGTGAGTTTCTATTTAATGCAACATATCAATATATGAATTGCGCAAGCAAAAAACATTAAATAAATTCTAACATGCATCATAGGCAAAAAGCTGTGGGATGATCATAGCCAGCCTAAGTGACCCATTTGAGCTAAAAATGGGTATGTGGTCAATCTAAGGGACAAAATGAATAGAACCCTATTACATTTTATTAATGTACCCATACATGCATGGGCCTGGAATCTTCTATTATATTACATTTTGTAGATCCCAAGGGGTGATGAGTAAAGTTTAGGGGGGGGGAGGTTGAATAAACTTTACCAAATTTTAGATTTTAGTCATTTTAAACAATTTCAGAGTTGACTCAAGTCAGCTAAATCCTTAAGGGACAGCTAGGTTGGCTTACACAGCAAAGTTACCCACTCAACAGACTCGACTGAGCTGTTAATAGTGTAACTTTGAGTTTCACCCTTAGAATTTTGAGTACATTCTCCAACACTTGTTTTAGCAAGGTTATTATCAACAAACTTAAGCAATTTAATTTATCGGCAGATATAAAAATAATGCGAGAAATTAAGAGCGCTGAGAGTAAATAGACAAAAGCAATTTATAGTGGTTCGAGGATGGGGTAATTCCTCTAGTACACTCTTCTCCAACCCCTGGAGGAATCTACTAAGTAACTTGACTTGGTTACAAAGTAGTTAACAGTACAAGTCAGCTTTTATCACACAACCTGCTACTCCTGGGACTCAGCTTCTTCACAAGACGGTTATCCTGCTACTTCAGCTTTCTTCAAACCTTTGGACTTAATCACGTAGCCCTCCAACAGGATCAAAGTTCTGGTTCGATGGAACCTTACTACACCTCTTTCAACCTTGGAGAGTAGACCCCTTGTTTTTGAAAACAAATTTTCCTCTTCAACTGATGAATTTGTCTTTCCTTCACTGAGTGTGTTGGATTTTCTTCGAGTTTAGGCTTGATGATTTTATTTGCAAGCTTGAGAGATATTTTGCAGGTTGTTCTTGAATGCTTGTATGCTTGTGATAAACTCGGTAACCTTCTCTCAAATGACTTCTCAGCTTTTTATATTGCACATTTGAAAATTTGTCCGTTGAAAAGATGGACATAGTTTTCAAACAACACTTCTTGGTTGTTGGCTTGTCTTTTCTTGATCTGAAGTAAGTGATGGTGACATTTTCTTGTTTTAATGAAGTGTGTAGCTTTTCTGGTCTTCACACACGCTCAGTGCTTCCCATTGGTTCATTCCTTTTGCACGTTTCTGGGATGAGCACTTTTACACATGGCTGCATGGACGTATTACTATAATAAGTAATGTCCTTAACTTTTGTGCAACGGATCCATCACAGTCGACTTGACTTGACAACTGCTTTACCCCTTTGTCTTGAGTCAACTCCAATCTTTTAGGAGCGACTTAACTGTCTGTCAGCTGACATAAACAACCTTCTAACAACTTGACTGATACTTCTTTGTCCTTCACTTAGCTGCCTCACAGTTGGGTCTTCTCTTGAGTCTTCAGTCGAGTCTTGTAATCTTCAACTTGGCTGCCTTTGACTCAGCTTATAGAACCCTATCTATTACAAGTTGAAATACATTTGAAATGGGGCACCAACTTCCTATATAAGTTTTACATAGTATCATCAAAATCTATACAAAATTTTTCCCAACAATTTCCTCATTTTTGATGATGCCAAAACTTAAATAAACATAGCAAAGTAAATAGTACAGAAAATAAAGAATGATTGTGTAATATGTCATTTTAATAAACATATCATTCTTTGCACTTTACAAAGCTTTTACAATGTACAAACATATACAAAGTATCAGAGTATCAAACGTATCAGAGCATTAAAGTACATCAGGGCATATACAGTGTACTTACAAGTATGTGTATTTACAATTAACTATAATACATCATGAAGGGGTTCAACCGTCTTCAACAGCTCGTCTGCTTCCTTCTTCTCTCAGCATCCTCCAGTGCTCTTCTTCGATCTTTCTCTGCTCTTCTCCTTTTTCTATCTTCTTCTTCTCTCATTTTCTTTTCATAAGCTCTCTTCGTAGTTGGGTCATCCCTTCTCTGCCTTTCTTCCCATTCTCTGTTGAGCCTTATGTTCTCTTCTTCTTGCTTCATCCTTGCTTCTTCATTCTTCCTCTCCACCTCTCTATTGGAAAGTTCATCTAGCCCAGCCCAATAGATCAACCCTTTCTTCTGGGGATCTACATAGCGAACATCTTTAGGCCTTGGCTACGATGGAGTACCTCTGCCTCTTCCACCACTAGCAAGCCTTCCCCTTCTCCTTCAAGATTCTGCTCCTCCTCTGGGAGTGTACTGCACGGTTGCCTTAGTAGTCTGCTGACTACTTGAAGTATGCTGCTTCTCAACTGATTGGCATAATTCTAATCCCTTCTCCCTGTACAAGTCCCACGCCTCAGGTAGAGTCAGATTCCTAAAAAATCCTTCTGATGTTAGAGTTTGAAATTCCTCTATAGATCTTGGCTCAGATCCTGCATCAGGGACAGCTAACTCCGTAGGGGGACTTACAATTGGGTAATACTTCAATAGTCCAGTTGGGGGTCCTTCGAACTTAGCTTTTAAACTTTCGATCCTGTCATGTTGCCTTTCACTTACTATTTCAAAATCAGTTTCAATGGCTTCTCTAAATATCTTGAAGGCCAAAGCAACTTTCTCTTCACCAGATAGATATTGTGGCAGCTGACTCAGGAGAGAGTTGGTTACATTGCCAAGTTGAGGGTTTTGAGCAATCATAATCTTCAGGGGTGGCTTTTTCATCTCACTTCATTTGCCCTTACTGCTAGCTTCCCTTTTGCTATCATCTTCCCCCTTACTTCCTTCCCCCTTTTTGGCATCATCACCAGGAGGTAGAGTCGACTAAGAGGATACTCCCAGATAAGATCCAGCTTTTTGTTAGTCATGTTCATCTTGTCATGACTTGCGGAGTTTGTTGTTCTGAATTCTAACCGCAGAGCCTTCGTCTCAGCTACAATTCGCTTCATCTCTGTCTGTAGCACCACGATCTCTGTTCTCATGGTAGCATCAGTTTTCATAAGGTCTGCTTTATGTTGTGCTTTCAGCAACTCCATATCCGTTTTATGTGACTGGTCTATCCTGAAGATGTGATCTCTCTATCTCTGCTGAAATTTGGCGTTCTCTATGCTCCAAATTACCATCATGGAAAATAGACACTTGAAATACATTAATTGCTCACGCCTCAGCGCTGCGAAAATGGATCGCGCAGGCAGAGATAAAAGTGGGCTAGCGGAAGTGAATGAGGGAGAGAGAGTTTCCCAGAAGCTGAGGGAGGTGCCCCATGATAGGGGCGCGCCTCTGTGCCCTTTTGCATGGGGAAGGTGCGTCTCCAGAGGACATCCCATGCCCCCTACCTATTTTTGCTCGCGCACATCTCAATTTTCTCTGGAGTTTTACTTCGTTCCCATCAAGGTTTTTAAGTTGTGCACCATTGGCGAGGCTATTGTGGAGTTGTCTTTAGATTTGAGTTCGTGCAAATCGTATGAGGAAGTGTCTGAGGGGAAAAGTTCATATGAGGTCCTTCAACCTAAGTATCAACATAGGTCTTCTCCCAGATGTTGAACAATAGTTCTGGGGAAATTGGTGAGCGGAGTTACTTCCCTATGCCTACAAAGGCTTACGGAGGAACTCGAGTTGCCTCCGGGATTTTAAAAGTTGGCTCTAGTGGTGGAATGTAGATTAATTCCTCTCTCGATTATGAAGCACATGTGTGAATGCGAATGAGGGAGCCCATCCTCCCAACGGAGCTAGGAGGTGCCCTTCCAAAGCTGAGGGGGACACCCTTCCAGAGCAGAGTTGGGTGCCTTTTTGGAGCTGAGGAGCACCCTTTTGGGACTGAAGGGGGCGCCCTTCTGGGCTCCATAGAGGCCTCTCCTCGGCTCGAGAGATGATCTGGTGTTAGATGAAGTTTGCTCCTTGATTCGCTGTCTTTTTCAAGTTTCACTAAGTACGTTACTTGTTCCAAGTGAGATTAACATTCTCAGATATGTTTGTTGCCTATGTGCCTTCATGATGCTTCCTTGTGTGAATTGCATGTTTCTTGCTTTTCTTCACGCGTTAGCATTTTGTTCATTACTCGTGGTATTCTCGTATAATTCATGTCCATGGTGATTTGTTTGCATTTTTGCGGAGATTAATCCTTCCCTTTGGGAGAAAGCCTTAGTTTTTCTGGAACGTCCGAAATGTTTGTATGGAGGCATGTCGTGCCTTTTTGGAGCTCAGGGGGTGCCCTTCTGTGACCCAGAGGGGTGGCCCTTTCAGAGCTTGGGGGTGCCCTTCCGTGTCCTAGAGGGGGCGCCCTTTCGTGGCCTAGAGAGGACGCCCTTCCGTGGCCTAGGAGACTCCTTCTGGAGCCCTTTCTTCCATTATTCCTTGGATTGTACATTAATTCAGGATGGAAAATTGTTGCATTTGTGTATTCCTTCCGTGCATGTGTTAACATTGTTTTGTTTTATTTTTGTTGCACATTATGTGGCTTATGTTTACGAGAATCCCTTATGAGGAGACCCCTCCCCTCTAGGACCACCGAAGGAGGAAACTTTATTAGCGCCTCCCGCCGAAAGATGGAAAATTTATTAGGATCTCCTTGTGAGGAAACCCCTCCCTTCCGGGAGCACCAAAAGAGGGAAAGTTTATTAGGACATCCTCGTGAGGAGACCCCTCCCCTCCACGGAGCGTCGGATGAGGAAAATTTCATTAGGACCTTTGTGTGAGGAGACCCCTCCCCTCTGGGGTCTTAGCCGAATGAGTGAAAGTTTATTAGGACCCCCTTTTGGAGGAAGCCCTTCCCATATGGGGTCTTAGCTGGAGGAGGAAAAAGTTGATTAGAACTCCCTTTGTGAGGCAGCCTCTCTCCTTTGGGGTCTTAGCCGGAGGAGGGAAAGTTTATTAAGACCCCCATTATGAGGAAGTCCTCCTTGTGAGGAGACCCCTCCCCTCCGGAAGCGCTGGAAGAGGGAATGTTTATTAGGACCTCTTTATGAGGAGGAGACCCTCCTCTCCGAGGTCTTAGCCGGAGGAGGAAAAGTTTATTAGGACTCCCTTTGTGAGAAAGCCTCTCCCCTCTGGGGTCTTAGCTGGAGGTGGAAAGTTTATTAGGACTCCCTTTGTGAGAAAGTCCCTCCCCTCTAGGGTCTTGGCCGGAGGAGGGAGTGTTTTCGATTAGATCCTCAGGATCCCCATGAGGAGACCCCTCTCCTCCAGGAGCACAAGAGGATGTAAAGTTTATTAGGCCCCCCTTTGTGAGGAAGCCAATCCCCTCCGGGAGCACCGGAAGAGGAAAAATTTATTCGATCACCCTTTGTGATGAGGCTCCTTCCCTCCAAGAGCACCGAATGAGGAACATTTTTATGCGGACCCCATTTGTGAGGGATCTTTCTCCGTCCCCCCTCCCAGGATCGCTAGAGGAAGGCAACAATTTCTTTGAAGAGAGTGCCTGAATGGTCATGGACCATTGTCTTTCTTGGCAATTAATGATGTTTTAGGGAGCTGGCGAGGTCTGCAACTCCTAAGATTGCTTGGCTTGAACATTGTCTTTTCTAGAGAGCTTTTCTCTCTCCAGGGTCTCTAGAGGTTATGCTGATGTCTCCAGTCACATGAATATTATTTTTTTTTGTATGAGACTCGTTGCAGTGCACAGTTTTAGTGGAGTTTACTTATGACTGATTTTGATGAACTTCCTCCATGTGATTTTGCATTCTTCAGTGTTGTTATATAGCACCTACGCTGCAACCAAGATGGGCACCCATTTGTGGATGGACGCGCTGCCTTTTGCAGGCTCTCAGGAATGGCTTTTCAGCTACTATATTTGTTCGGAACTCAAGCTTTAGCTAGATGGCGGGTGCCAGAGCTTTGGGTTGGTTCAGACTTGGTCTTCATGAGTCTTGTATTCTTGTGTTCCAGATGTTGCGGGTGCATTCTTCTTAAATTTCAGTGCCCTCTGCATGTGAGTGATGTCCATGTTGGCTTCATCGTGTTTCTCGCAGTATGTTAGAAGTGTACTCTATGGTCTCCATTTTCTGGACAACCTTAAATGATGTTAATGACTCCCATGATGTGTGTCTCTCTTGATGTAAGTTTAGTTGGAGGGTTATTGTCCAAGTATTCATTGGGGATCTCTTTCTTCGTTGCTCTTCAGGAGTTGTGAAGTCTTGACATCTCTAGGGAGTAGTTTCACCGTAATAGTTGAATGAATTGTGCTTCCACTTTGGAGTCTCGGGGCTCTAGATTGTGTCTGGCTCCTCTGAGTGGCCTCAGGGAGTGTATCTATTTCTCTTGAGCGGCTTGAGCAGAAACTTGAGAGTTCCAAGGAGATACGAGGGAGCCTCTTGTCAAGAGAGGATGCCAAGTGAAAACTCTCAACGACATAGTTGGTTGCTGGCAACTGCATTCTTACGCGAGTGTGAGGGGAAGTGGATCCCGACCGCCTCTTGTCATGTGTGCGATGGTTCCTTGAGCTGATTCCTTTATGGTTTAGCTTTCTCCATCTTGGGAGTCTTCATCTTCTCCAAAGAGTTGAGTATTTCTTTTTTCATCCGTGTTGGGAGATACTTCTGTAATGATTTGGGGATTTTGTGGAGCTTCTTTCAGTTGAGAAGGGATCATCAATATGCCTTCATGGGAGTTTTGCTCTTCTGTAAGGAGTTTCTTGCTCCAGAGGTAGCTTGACTAGTCTGGCTGGCTCTTGACTCCTTAGTTGGAGTGTCGAGGGGAGTTTCTGAATGTGCTTCATGGATTTCAATGTCTGTTTGATGGCCTATTTGGTGTCTGGTTATTCTCTAATCCCTTGTTCCTCTTTTCCATTCCAGTTGAGTTAGGGTCATCCGCAACTGGTGGAGCTATGAGAGGTTTTTATGCAGCTATTCTTGCGGCCTGCTACAACATGGTACTGGGGTCTTCATGCTACTGCTGTTGGGGTCTGCTACGGTAGGATGCCTTGGGTGGCTTCTTTCAAAAGAGATTGAAGAGCTTCCTTGGTCAGGTAAACTTCTTCAGCGGGCGGAGCCCCCCAGGAGGAGAGGGAACGCCCTTCTTGGTTGTGGCAGATGCAACGTCCCTCCAGGTGGAGGGGGCTAGCCTCCTGTTTTCCATGTGATCGTTCGTCTCGCTGGTTATTGGAAAAAATGATAAAATAATATGTGTGTGTACTGCATTAATTATTATATTTTTTCCTTTTTAAACCTTAATAAGTTTTTCGTTTTTGATTAGTTTTCACGTATAAAACATCAAAATAATCATCTTTTTATGATCTTCAGTTTGACACTCATATTGCATACACATAATAAAGAATAACCGTAAAAAAATAAAAATAAAAGAGATATTTACTCAAGATATTATTTTTTATTGCCTTTTAAAAATTATTTTGCCCATTTTTGCATAATTATATAGAATTATATTAAATATGTATACAAATATTATATTTTTTAGTGGCTTTTAAAAATTATTTATTTTAACTGAAGAAAATATCTCAAAATATGTATACAAATATTATATATTATATATAGCCATAAATAACATTATAGGTATTTATGTAAGAAGAAATTGAATCTATATATATATATATCTATATAAGGAGAGAGTAGTCTAGGAATAGTAATAAAAAAAACCCGCACATTTCACCTTTCTAAATATGCAAAAATGATGAATTATTATTAAAAAGTATTAAATAATAAAAAATGGTAATTAATATATTATAATTTTTTGTACATACTTTTTTGAATACATAACAAGAAAAAACTTATTACATTAAAAATGGTATTTATTTATTCTATTACTTATAATACTTATTTGTTATTCTCAAACAATAATTTTTTATGTTATAAGACAGTTTCTTCAATTTGAGTATAATGATATTGTTACTGAGAAAACAAATGTTATTATAATTTGATTTATTAAATTAGCGTATATAATAATTTGTTGGTATAAATTCTAACTATGTCTCATTTGATCTAATTTAATTTAGTTGCGACTATTATTAAGTAACATATAATTTTCAAAGTTTTATACAACTCAACAAGAGTGTTGTTCAATAGGCAATTAAACTTGCTTCAAATATATAATCAATTTATTTTCTTTATTTTTTTTTCTCATTTTTCTAAAGATTTAATTAATTGTTGGATATTTAATACAATATTTTGTGAAAATTTATAATATTAGTATAATAATAATTTAATAAAATCTAAATTATTTTGTTCGGATCAATACGTGTCATCCTGCAACCTTTACCCAGTTCAAAGTACATGGTCAGGTGGGTTTTCAAATGTTCGCCCTGCCCTGCTCCGTTATCATTCCCGTAATATATCAAGGAAAAACAAGATTTTTAGTGCTGTAAGTTGCACATTTTTTAGAATTAGTCCGTTAAATTTTCACATTCATGTTTTAGTCCTTTGACTTTCAAATTTCTAGATATTTGTTAAGTTGGAATTTTACCAACAAAATAGGTATTCTAAGACTTAGAAATTGTATTGTTTTTAAGTAGATTGAGTCCAGATTATTGTTGAAATCGTACATCGAGTTGTAATAGGTATCAAGGTACCAAGAAATCAAGAAATGGGCGGAAGACGGTGAATAATGAATCACGGCGATAAAAGAAAAAAAATAAATGAAAAAAGAAAAAAGAAAAAAAAAGAAAAGAAAAATAAAAGAAAAATAAAAGAAACGAAAAAGAAAAAGAAAAAAAAAGAAAAAAAGAAAAGAAAAGAAAAATAAAAGAAATGAAAAAGAAAAAGAAAAAGAAAAAAAGAAAAGGAAAATAAAATTTGTACCGTGGTACACATTTGTGTACCACAGTACACATAATTGTGTATATTATATATTTGTACCGCGGTTCAATTCGTCTCTGCTTGTTTTCGACCCCGATACATTCGATACCTACCACGGCAATAATTCGACTTTACACGATGGAAAACCATGAACGGATTAATTAAACGAGCGAGAAGCATTATCAGCCGAAAGAAGAAGAAGACACCGATCTACACGTCAAAAGAAAAATCAGTGGGAGACAATTGATAATGGACAATAGACAAACCCATCTGGTTAACAGCAAATTCTCTGCTATAAATAATCTCCAGTTCAGAGGAGAACACCTCTCACCTCAGAAATCAAGTTATCAGTTTCTTTCTTTCAGTTTTTAGTTTTTTTTAGTTTTCTACCATTTGTGTGGTTCTGCATATTTGCTCAGCAGCAATTGATAGGAAGGGTAGCACGGAGCAGGAGTTTACCCCTGGAAGCTTGAGAAATCTTCCAACGGGATACATACAAGTTTCTTTTTACCCTCTCTTTTAATTTTTGCTTGTAAATTGTAGAACATATTTAATTATTTGTTGTTTAATTTTATGGATATCATCATGAGCTAAATTTCCATTTCTAGAGGATGATGTAACTTAATCGAATCTTATATTTTGATGCTTTTATTTATCATGTTTCAATAGTTAATTTATTTATACTGTTGGTATTAATTACTTCTAAATTACTTGATCAATAATTTGGATTATTTGGTTTATACAATTATAATTCGAGAGAATAAATTGTATAACTGGCCTAAAAATAGTATAACTTAGAATTTCATATATTTGAGAAATTTATGAATTCTCTGAAATCTTGTTTATGAATTCATTGATCTTTATAAAATCTATTTTTGTGATTTTTATAGAGATATTGAAATCCAAATTTAGATCTTTTTAATTAATTACTAATCGAGAGATAGTATTAATTATTTTCTGAAATTCGTGATTTATAAATTACTACTGAATAATTGATAAATTAAGTTGATAAATATAAGATAAGATTAAGTGAATCATTCCTCTAGAATTTATTTATTATTGCATTTTTCGATCTAACTTTGTGTAAATTGTGTTTTTGCTATTTACTTATTTTAAGAAAACACCCAAACTCATTATTCGATTTTCTAGATAAAATTAAGCTATTTTAATTACAGTACTTAGTGTTTATTTAATTATCATTCCCTATGGATACGACAACCCGATTTTTATCACTATATTAAAACTTGACACCGTATACTTGCGGTAATATTTTCTCGAACAAGTTTTTGGCGCCGTTGCCGGGGAATGAATTAATTTTATTTGCGCTAATATTGTTACCACATAGTCTTAATTTTAATCTAGATTTTTTTTTTTCAATTTTTAGTTATTTTTATTATAGTTCATTCGATGCGACGATCTCAAAGCACTAATTTAATCCCTTTTGATCCAGAAATCGAAAGGACATTCAGAGAGCTCCGAGCACACCAACGAATTGAGGCACTCGCAATGGATGGACACAATGATGAAAATAACAATAATGTTCCACCGATACAAAATGGACAAGAACGAGCTATTCGAGACTACTTCCAACATAACATAAATCAAAATTATTTGGTTATTCAACGCCAACCTATTAATGCGAATAATTTTGAGTTGAAACCAGCTCTCATAAGCATGGTTCAACAAAATCAGTTTGGGGGGAGTGCAGTAGATGACCCAAATGCTCACTTGGCCACATTCTTGGAAATTTGTGACACCATAAAAATGAATGGTGTCTCAGATGAAGCAATCCGATTGAGGCTATTTCCATTTTCACTCTGGGACAAGGCAAGACAATGGCTACAATCTTTTGCCCCAGGAAGCATTGTAAATTGGAATGATCTTACTCAAAAATTTATAGCAAAATTTTTTCCACCAAGTAAGACACTCCAATTAAAAAGTGAAATAGCTCAATTTCAACAGATAGACTTTGAACCTTTGTATGAAGCATGGGAACGATTCAAAGATCTACTTCGAAGATGCCCACAACATGGGTATGCTAATTGGCAACAGCTTCAATATGTTTACAACGGAATGAATGGGCAAACTCGTACAATTATTGATGCTGCTGCAGGAGGTTCATTAATGAGCAAAACTCCCACTGAAGCTCTCGCTTTGCTTGAAGAGATGGCTACAAATAGCTAACAATGGCCTTCCGAACGATCTATATAAAGAGAACCTGTAGGTGTGTTCGAGCTAGATACCATGTCGGCGCTATCTGCTCAAATCTCGGCTTTGACAAATCAATTAGTTGTAATAAATTCAGCAGGCAAAACACAACCGACAGACAAAGCACCAGTGGCTAGTCTCGAAGGGGTAACACAAGATGCTAATGAGCAAGCAAATTACCTAAACAACAGAAATTTTAACAAGCGAGGTAATCAATTGCCAACTCATTATCATCCTGGTCTTAGAAATCACGAAAACATTTCTTACAGCAATACCAGAAATGTGTTACAACCACCCCCGGGATTCCAAAATCAAGCAAGCACAAGCACACAAGTTGGGGAGAAAAAGCCTTCCTTGGAAGAATTACTTGGCACATTTATTGGGGAAACCCGATCCAGGTTGAACCGAAGCGATGCTCATATGGATAATTTGGATTTAAAAGTAACAACAATTGAAACTCATCTCAAATCCTTGGAAACACAAATGGGGCAACTAGCTACGGCTATTAGCTCGCAACAAAAGAAAGAAAATTTTCCAAGTAACACTGAGGTAAATCCACGTGAGCATTGCAAAGCCATAAAATTGAGAAGTGGGACAAAATATGACGGACCGGAAATGCCAAATCATGCCACCAGTGAGACAAAAGCAAATTCTGAAATTTTCCACAAGGAAGAAATCATTGACAAAGAATCAGAAATTGAGAAACCTGAGGTAACACCAGTTTCCAATTCTGATATTAAATTACCAAATTCTCTTTCTTTTCCACAGAGATTTCAGAAGAAAAAGTTGGATTCTCAATTTTCCAAATTTCTGGAGATTTTCAAGAAAATTCACATCAACATCCCTTTTGCCGATACACTTGAACAAATGCCAAATTATGCAAAATTCATGATGGATGTGATGCCCGGAAAAAGAAAATTGGAGGCATATGAAACAGTCAAACTCACAGAAGAGTGCAGTGCCATTTTACAAAGAAAATTACCACAAAAGTTAAAATATCCGGGGAGTTTCACTATCCCTTGCACTATTGGTGATTCTTTCTTTAATAAAGCTCTTTGTGATTTGGGTGCTAGCATTAATCTTATGCCTTTGTCCTGCTTTTGAAACTTGGCCTTGGAGAGTGAAACCATCTACCATTACTTTGCAATTAGCTGACAGATCACTCACTTACCCAAGAGGAGTAATTGAAGATGTTTTGATAAAGGTAGATAAATTCAGATTTCCTGCAGATTTTGTGGTATTGGACATGGAAGAAGACCAAGAAATTCCTTTAATTCTTGGGAGACCTTTTCTAGCAACTGGACGAGCTTTAATTGATGTGCAACGAGGTGAGTTAACATTGCGGGTAAACGATGATGAGGTTTTGTTTAATATATACAAAGCAATGAAATTTCAAGAAGAACCTCAATAATGTCATTTTATTGATTTGATAGAACAAAATGCTCAAATGGATATTATTGAACAAAATTCAAGAGATCCGTTGGAACATTGTTTGACTCAATCAATAATGAATTGTGATGATAAATTAATTAATGACATTGATTTACTTGAGTATGTTCTTTCTCTTGATGCAAAACAAGTTGAAAAAGATAATCCAACAGAAGAATTGGAAAACGAAAATATTGAAAATGCTCCGAAAGGAACTTTAGAATTGAAGGAACTTCCGGAACATCTTCAATATGCATTTTTGGGAGAGAATAAAACTTACCCGGTCATTGTTTCTGCTTCTTTATCTCATTCTGAATTGGAAAAATTGTTGTGAGTTCTTCGTGAACATAAGTCATCTTTGGGATGGTATATTTCTGATTTAAAAGGTATAAGCCCTTCCATTGTAATGCACAAAATTTTAATGGAAGATTCTTATAAACCATCCATTGAACACCAAAGACGACTTAACTTGACAATGAATGAAAGAGGTAGAGAGAGCTGAAGTTCTCAAATGGCTCAAGGCAGGCATCATCTATGCCATTTCTGACAGTTCATGGGTAAGTCCGGTACAGGTAGTTCCGAAAAAGGGAGGTATGACAGTAGTGAAAAATGATAACAATGAATTAATCTCAACACAAACTGTAACAGGTTGGCGAGTATGTATTGATTATAGAAAATTGAACAAAGCTACTCGCAAAGATCATTTTTCCCTTCCCTTTATTGATCAAATGTTGGACAGGTTAGCTGGTTACGAGTACTATTACTTTCTTGATGGTTATTCAGGGTATAATCAAATTGCCATTGCCCCTGAAGATCAAGAAAAGACAACTTTTACATGTCCCTATGGCACTTTTGCGTTTCGCAGAATGCCGTTTGGATTATGTAATGCACCTGCTACTTTTCAGAGGTGTATGATGGCGATTTTTCATGGGATGGTAGAAGAAATAATGGAAATTTTTATGGATGACTTTTCTATTTTTGGCTCTTCTTTTGACCATTGTTTGAATAATTTATCCCAAGTTTTAAAATGCTGTGAAGAAACAAATCTTGTTTTTAACTGGGAAAAATGTCATTTTATGGTCAAAGACGGTATTGTACTTGGTCATCGTGTTTCTTCTGCAGGTTTGGAAGTGGATAGAGCAAAGATTGTAGCTATTGAAAAGTTACCACCACCATCAAATGTTAAAGGAATTCGAAGCTTTTTAGGGCATGCAGGATTTTACAGGAGATTTATAAAAGATTTTTCAAAAATTGTCAAACCTCTCTGTAATCTTCTTGAAAAGGATTCTACATTTTGCTTTGATGAAGCATGTTTGCAGGATTTTGAATAAATAAAAAAGGCTCTTATTTCGGCTCCTATCATGGTAGTGCCAGATTGGACTCTACCATTTGAGCTCATGTGCGACACAAGTGATTATGCAATGGGCGTTATCCTTGGCCAAAGGCGAGATAAAATTTTCAAAGCTATTTATTATGCAAGTCGGACCATGGACAGTGCCCAAACTACACCACAACTGAAAAAGAAATGTTGGCAGTAGTTTTTGCATTTGATAAATTTTGAGCTTATCTGGTAGGTACCAAGGTAATTGTTTACACGGATCATGCGGCAATTCGATATCTTTTTTCGAAAAAGGATGCAAAACCTCGTTTAATACGATGGATTTTGCTCCTTCAAGAATTTGATATTGAAATAAGGGATAAAAAAGGTAGTGAAAATGTTGTTGCCGACCATTTATCCTGCCTCTAGCAACCACACGAGGTAATAGAAAGCCCAATAAAAGAATCATTTCCGGATGAACAAATAATGATTGCCAAATCAATTTTACCATGGTATGCAGACTTTGTTAATTACCTTGCAGGTGGAGTTCTTCCCCCGGATTTAACATGACATCAAAAGAAAAAATTCCTATATGATGTTAAGTCCTACTTGTGGGATGACCCATTATTGTTCAAGAGATGAGCTGACTCAATCATACGCTGTTGTGTCCCTGAAGAAGAAATTGGAGAAATTCTCCAACATTGTCACTCTTCTTCTTATGGAGGACATTTTGGACCAACTCGTACTGCGGCAAAAGTGTTACAGTCTGGTTTTTATTGGCCCACTTTATTTAAAGATTGTTACACATTTGTCAAGACTTGTGATCGATGCCAAAGGGTTGGTAACATATCAAGGCGTCATGAACTTCCTTTGACAAATATGATGGAGGTGGAACTATTTGATGTATGGGGCATTGATTTCATGGGACCATTTTCGGCTTCATACGGCAATCTCTACATCTTGCTTGCAGTTGATTACGTCTCCAAATGGGTGGAGGCGATCGCCACACCAACGAACGATACCAAGGTAGTGCTAAAATTTCTGCACAAGTATATATTCAATCGTTTTGGCACTCCCCGGGCTATCGTAAGTGACGAAGGTACGCATTTCTGTAATAAATTATTTAATAACCTACTTGCTAAATTTGGTGTACGTCATAAAGTTGCTCTTGCTTATCACCCTCAATCAAATGGCCAAGCTGAAATTTCCAATCGTGAAGTTAAGCAAATTTTGGAAAATACGGTAAGCTATAATCGAAAAGATTGGTCACAAAAACTTGATGATGCATTATGAGCTTATCGTACGGCTTACAAAACACCCATTGGTATGTCACCATATCGATTGGTATTTGGTAAGGCTTGTCATTTACCGGTTGAACTTGAACATCGTGCCTACTGGCAATAAAAAAATTGAATTTTGATTTAAAAGCTGCCGGTGAAAAACGATTACTTCAGTTAGATGAAATGGAAGAATTCCATCACGAATCATATGAAAATGCCAAGATTTATAAAGAAAAAACGAAAAAATGGCATGATCAAATGATTCTACGACGTGAATTCTTACCCGGCCAACAAGTGTTATTATTCAATTCTAGACTGAAGTTATTTCCAGAAAGTCAAACCACGATGGTCCGGCCATTTGTAATAGAACAGTATCCCCTTACGGTCTTTGTAGAATTGCGAGGAAAAGACGGAATATATTCTGGTAAATGGGCAACGATTGAAACATTACTTTGGGAATGAAACAAGGAAAATTTTAAATCTTCCACTTGGTGATACAAATTCTTGAGCCCGGTAATTAGTCCGGTCAAGACTATAAACTTAGCGCTTCTCGGAGACAACCCGAGATGTGTGTGATTTTATTTATCTTTTTGTGTGCGTGTTTGTATTTATATATATATATATATAGGGGAGGATCAAGTGAGACCATGTCTCTAGGTGAGACACAATGGACTAATCTCAACCATCCCCACTATTAATCAATGGGTATGATTTAATGGATAAAAAATATATTAAAATATTAATTTAATCAATATAAGGATAGTAGGGTAAAATAGCATAACAAGTTAGTTACAAAAATGGAATCAAATCTCTTTCTCTCTTTCTCTCTCTCTCTCTCTCTCTCTCTCTCTCTCTCTCTCTCTCTCTCTCTCTCTCCATTAACGCAAATAAAGAAAATTGTGAAGAACTCAAAATTACGGTTCATGAAAATTACAGAGAAAAAAAAAAAAAAAATCGGTGCAATATTACGGAGAAATAACGAACAAAGTGAGATCGAAAACTAAATATGCAACAAAACTCTACTAAATATGCATTATCCGAAAACTATCTATGTAGCGTAAAAAAACTAATATGTAGTACAGTATATCCAACTATGCAAAACGTCATAAACTATGCAACAAAATCAACTAACTATGTATTATCTAGAAACTATCTATGCATTGTGGAATAACTAAATATGCGATGTTATGTAACATCCCATTTTTATAATTTCCAAAAGCAACATCTCATTTTCATAACTAAATATACATTATATTGAACCTATTTATGCAGTGTAGTATAACTACATATGCAATACGTTATATTCAATTATGTCTTGTTTTCGTAAAACAGTGCCAACAAAATAACTAAATATGCATTATTTGATGTCTAATTATGCAGTAAAAGAACCCTAACTATGCTGTAAAATAAAAATATTTGGAAAAAAAAGTTCCTTAAAATCCGCCACAAAATCCGGCAGTGACAATTTCAACCCATAAAATCCCGGGACCACTAATTTGAATTACAAAATTACAATCTTGCCCTTAAAATCAGCAAAAATTAAGAAATAATTAGAAAAACTGAATTAATCACATCCCTTCATTTTTTAAGATCAATGGGTAAGATGAGTCCACACTGCCTCACATAGGGAGGTGGTCTCATTTGAACTAAATCCTATATATATATATATATATATATATATATTTTTTAAAACACGGTTCCGTGGACATGGCCATATTGGACCAAATTGACAAATTCTGCATTTCCAGAAGGAAACACGGCCACCTCGTGTCTTTTAAAATGACCGTGTGTAAATTTTTTTTTATTGTTATTTTTCAAAAAATAAAAAAATAAAAAAAAATTGTACCATGCATACGTGGTTCTGTCATCAGAGACATTTTATTAAATAAAAAAATAAAAAAATTTCTTTCAGATGGTGATGCACATCTGCGATATCAATAATTAAATAATAAAAAAAGAGTGAGTCACACACACGTCCACACTACCTACACAATCATTTGTCCATTTTTCCATAAGCACTTTTCTTTCCCTTCCAAACACACAAAAAAAAAAAAAAAAAGAGACCCAACCCATAACACACCACAACACACTCTCTTTCTCTCTCACTCTCTCGGCCAAAAAACCGACCCAACAAGCCCTTCGATTTTTTTTTCTCCTTCGAATTCGACTAGGATGTTTGCTTCGTCTCTGATTAAACAAGTTTAAGGTAATTCTCTTTCCCTTTTTATTTAAAATTCATGACAATTGGTAAAAATTATTCATTTTGAAGCATTGGTGTCTAAAGTGATAAAAATATATATTTTCACCAACTTGGGCTTAAATTGTTTCAACAATTGATGAATTCTTGATAATTTGTAATTGTTTAAACATAGTTGATTGTTGGTTGTGATTTTTGGGGTTTACCCACTTTCAAATTTCACAAATTCATACCATATACATTGATGCCTACAAGGTGTTCGATAAAATGCTTCAATGAAAATTTTTACTAATTTTTAGAAAAATTGCATACCACATCATAAGACATTCTTTTGCTATATTTTTTGGATGCAATTTTTACACTCTTCATGAATTTTGGACATCAATTAGATGACAAACGGGGTTAAAAAGAGAATTGTCCGATAACTTGTTTAATTGTCAATATTATCTCTTGGTTTTATTTGTTTAGGATGTCTGGAGGTTATGCATCTTCATCACAACATGAGACCTCTATGCCTATTCCACCAATATTTCTATTTGGTCGACGTGACGCGGAATTCTATAAACTATGCACAGAAAAAAATCCTACCTAGACCCATTATAAAGGAACGTGGATTTTTACCATCACCAGAAGATGGTGAATTGTTGGAGATTATTCAAGAACGACAATGGACGGACTTTGCGAAACAACCAAACCCAGGCATTACTTCAGTTGCACATAACGTAGCACGATCATCAGAGGCCCGCACTCATGTAGTTTTAAGTACTACCGCGGTTGATTTTTTGCCAAAAGCAATTCGAGCCGTTTATAACTTACCCGAAGTGGATGATACGCAACATTTAGCTACATTGGAGACTCTAACACCAGATATTGTACTCCAAGCATTGACTAAACCGAGTACACAGTGGTTGACTCGAACTCCAGGTTCTTCTAGCCAATATTTTGATGCCACAAATCTCAGTTCATATGGTCGTGCATTAATGTATTTTATTTGCGCACGGATCGATCCAACATCCAGTCAGTGATCTATACTTTATACTCATGCACGACTGATGTATATCATCGCCAACAATATTCCATTTGACTTGGGCACTTACCTATCAAAATCCATTGTTCATTGTATTACCGCTGGTAAAAATGTAGCACTCAATCACCCTTCACTTATTACTGAATTATGCAGAATGCATGGTGTCAAATGGCCACTTCTTGCGAACGAAATCTGTCCCATATGCCCGATCACACACAAGATAATTATCAAGTATGAACGTTGGGACGGTGCACCTGCACATCCTCGCAGATTGGGATACTTATTGGATTCGGTATCTCAAGCCCCAGTTGACAATGAGATAGCAAACACAAATAATGAGGCAGATACGGACAGACAAGGTGATACAGGTAACGAAGGACATGATGATATTCCAGCAGGGGATGATGGAAATACTCATGATGCACAATCTCAGGTCCAAGTTCATCATCTTGAAAAGAGGATAACACACTTAGAAGAGAAGATGCGAGAGGGTCGCAACTTACGCCGTGAGTTACATCAAGAGCTGAGAAGAATGCAGAGGCGGGCAGACCGACGACTTGCTGCTCGTGATGCTTATCATCAGGATTATTTGGCGTCATGGACACATCATATTCTACATCCCGATACTGATTTCATTCCTACGGTTATGTCGCCTACACCACCTACTTTACCGGATGACGATGCTACCACCGTTTGATGGATTTTCAGGAAGTTCTATTAACCTTATAACTCTTTATTGCGTAATAAACGTACATTGAGGTCAATGCACATTTTAAGTTTGGGGGATAATATTATGCATCATGATAACTTTTGATGGCTTTCAGATTGCTTGAGGACAAGCAACAATTTAAGTTTGGGGGTATTTGTTAAGTTGGAATTTTACCAACAAAATAGGTATTCTAAGACTTAGAAATTGTATTGTTTTCAAGAAGATTGAGTCCAGATTAATGTTGAAATCGTACATCGAGTTGTAATAGGTATCAAGGTACCAAGAAATCAAGAAATGGGCGGAAGACGGTGAATAATGAATCACGACGATAAAAGAAAAAAAAGAAATGAAAATAGAAAAAATAAAAAAAAGAAAAGAAAAATAAAAGAAACGAAAAAGAAAAAGAAAAAGAAAAAAAGAAAAGAAATGAAAAAGAAAAAGAAAAAGAAAAAAAGAAAAGAAAAGAAAAGAAAAAAAAAAAGAAAAGGAAAATAAAATTTGTACCGTGGTACACATTTGTGTACCACGGTACACATAATTGTGTATATTATATATTTGTACCGCGGTACAACTCGTTTGTACCGCGGTTCAATTCGTCTCTACTTGTTTTCGACCCCGATACATTCGATACCTACCGCGGCAATAATTCGACTTTAGACGATGGAAAACCATGAACGGATTAATTAAACGAGCGAGATGCATTATCAGCCGAAAGAAGAAGAAGACACCGATCTACACGTCAAAAGAAAAATCAGTGGGAGACAATTGATAATGGACAGTAGACAAACCCATCTGGTTAACATCAAATTCTCTGCTATAAATAATCTCCAGTTCAGACGATTGAAGAACACCTCTCACTTCAGAAACCAAGTTGTCAGTTTCTTTCTTTCAGTTTTTAGTTTTTTTTAGTTTTTCTACCATTTGTGTGGTTCTGCATATTTGCTCAGCAGCAGTTGATAGGAAGGGTAGCACGGAGCAGGAGTTTACCTCTGGAAGCTTGAGAAATCTTCCAATGGGATACAGACATGTTTCTTTTTACCCTCTCTTTTAATTTTTGCTTGTAAATTGTAGAACATGTTTAATTATTTGTTGTTTAATTTTATGGATATCATCATGAGCTAAATTTCCATTTCTAGAGGATGATGTAACTTAATCGAATCTTATATTTTGATGCTTTTATTTATCATGTTTCAGTAGTTAATTTATTTATAATGTTGGTTTTAATTACTTCTAAATTACTTGATCAATAATTTGGATTATTTGGTTTATACAATTATAATTCAAGAGAATAAATTGTATAACTGGCCTAAAAATAGTATAACTTAGAATTTCATATAATTGAGAAATTTATGAATTCTCTGAAATCTTGTTTATGAATTCACTGATCTTTATAAAATCTATTTTTGTGATTTTTATAGAGATATTGAAATCCAAATTTAGATCTTTTTAATTAATTACTAATCGAGAGATAGAATTAATTATTTTCTGGAATTCGTGATTTATAAATTACTATTGAATAATTGATAAATTAAGTTGATAAATATAAGATAAGATTAAGTGAATCATTCCTCTAGAATTTATTTATTATTGCATTTTTCGATCAAACTTTCTGTAAATTGTGTTTTTGCTATTTACTTATTTTAAGAAAACACCCAAACTCATTATTCGATTTTCTAGATAAAATTAAGCTATTTTAATTACAGTACTTAGTGCTTATTTAATTATCATTCCCTATGGATACGACAACCCGATTTTTATCACTATATTAAAACTTGACACCGTGTACTTGCGGTAATATTTTCTCGAACAATATTCAGTCCTTTAACTTTTAAACTTTCTATATATTCAGTCCTTTAACTTAGCAATTTTACTTTTGGTCCAGATTTTAGAAATTTAGTCCTATAACTTAGCAATAGTTAGATTTAACTAATTTATTAAAAGGTTAATGCCCACACTTCACATTTATTTTATAGGACCAAAAGTAAAATAATTAAATTTCAATTTTTGAAAATTAATTAAATTATAAAAGTCATTAAAAATTAAATTAATTTTATTATTAAAAAATTTAAATAAATAGAAATTTCTAAAACAATTAACGAACTTTAGGAAAATTAAAATAATTACATCAAATTAGTACATTAAGAATAATATGTCAGATTTATGTAATTAACCTTTGGTGATGAGAATTATATCCAAGAAATGGATCTCGACTAGTGTACAAGATTCATTTATTTCAGAAGATTTAAAAAATTAGTGCTTGAAATGTTTTTAAAAAGTTAATTAAATGAAAAAATAAATAATTATTTTTTAAAAAAAGTTAAATGTTAATTAGAATTATTCAATTTAAAAAATAAAATTTAATTAAAAAATTACCTTTTAATAAATTAATTAAATTTAACTATTGTTATATTATAGGTCTAAAATCCCCTCAAAAAAAGTTATAGGACTAAATTTCTGAAATATGTTAAGTTATAGGACCAAAAGTATAATTGTTAAGTTAAAGGACTAAATATCTAGAAATTTGAAAGTTAAAAGACTAAAACATGAAGGTGACAATTTAGAGGACTAATTTTTAAAAAGGTCCAACTTACAGGACTAAAAATCATATTTTCCCATATATCAATTTTTGAATATCAAAATTATACAATACTTTATTATATTACACTTCGTGCACCACACGGGTGATATACTAGTGTATCGGGATGTAAAGATAGAATTTGATGCCTTAAGTTGAAGTTGGAAGGATAAATTTAAAAATATGATCACCAATCCATGCAATATTTAAACAAATTTAAAATTTCATATTTTTGGTAGTATTAAATTACAGTTTTGAAAAAATAAGATGTTATTTTTTTAATTTAGAAAATATAAAATCGGCTTGCAAAATAAATTTACCTTATCATAGACAAAAAATCAGCATTACAGACACATAATATAGAGAAATATAATTAAAATCTACAAAATAAGGGTCTTATTTTTTAAATTTAGATTTTGTTCGTATATAATGTATTAAAACTTACCTAAACTATATTTTATTTCATAGAATTAATTTACACTATGTTTTAGGTGTAATTGTTTTTTACTACAATATATTATGGATTATGGATACAATTGCACAATATTCCAGAAATAAAAGGACAATTTTTTTATGCTTCCGGGATTTTTTCTACCGTTTTTACGCTCCCACCTCTTTTTGGATATTTTTACTCTCCAGCCAATTTTTCCGGATTATTTATGTTATAGTTTCATGATTGTTTCAAACGTGTTTCATCTAATAAAATTTCAGTGAAATGACAATTTCTCTCCGATTAAATAATCAATTTTATACTCGAAATCTTAGCAATTAAGAAATATACACATAAAACAACACATATTGAAAAAAAAATTAAAAATACTAATATAGAAATAACACATGAATAGAAAAATACAATTCTATTTTTCTCCAATACATTGAAAACGTCGAAAATATGGAAACAATTAGAAACTACAGTGTCACAACCACTTTTATTTTTAAAATCAAAAGCATGAGAAAGAAACAAAGTGGAGTAAATTGAGGGGATAATGGAGGGAAAAGTGGAGAAAAAAAAGAAAAAAAATGGAAAGTGGGAGAAAGTAGGGGATAATGGGAAAAATAGTGGAAGAAAAAGAAAGAAACAAAAGATGATGTTGGTAAATTAGTTTGAGAGGAGAGATTGGACAAGTGAAGAAAGAACATAAAAGAAGAGGAAAGAAATAAGGAGAAAAGAAAGAAGAGAAAAGAGAAAAGAAAGAATCAAATCCGATTCGCGGTACAAAACATCCGAAAAAGTTTACAGGTTTCGTAATTTTTTTTATGTAGTTTCATATTGAATTTGGTTAAGTTTTACTAATCCTATTATATAATAATTTATGTATAGATTCTACTGGATAGAAGACGAAGTGAATTTTATCATAATTGATCCGACGAACCAGGCAAGTAATCTTTTTAGTACATATAGAATCAGGATTTTAATTACTATGATGTCCAACTATAAATTTGTCGTCTACAATATATGAATTTACGTGTTTTCTGGTAAATTTATATGGTAGTGCAAATGCTTCCGAAACTATTCATGAGTATGTGGTCCGATTAAACAACAACACAAATTATGTTATTATAGTATTATTGTCTAATGATATTGTAAACAATTTGTTTTAGTCCAATAATAAGGTGATATTTTTTAGCTTTTGTTTTATGAACATAATTTAATGTTCTTAAACTAACACCAACTATAGAATAAGAAGTTTGTTTTTTTTTAGATTAAGTTATATAAAATAATACAGATGTAATTTAATTATAAGTAATGAAATTAAGAGTTAATTATCATAATCAAGGTTTTATTATATAAATTAAACATTGAATACTACGTAAGTAAGACTATATCAAAATTTTATAATGATTAATTTTTTAAAGTCCAAATCTTGTTGGTTGGCAATTGACAATTGACGTTAATAGTTTGGTAAGTAAAATTTAAAAAAAAAAAGTGAAATCATTTTTTTATCTAAATTATATAATATCTTATAGGTTATATATCTATATATATATATAGGGGGAGGGTTATATAGGACCCCCCTATTATATGAGTACATAGGACCAAATCTAGACCACATATCTACTTATTTCAATGGCTTTTATTAATTCTGATTAATGTTAATAAAATAAATGATAAAGTCAAAATGGGGGCAAATTAGTCCACATAAAAAATAGGGAGGTTGGCTAAATCTAGTAAATCCCATGAAAATAGGGGAGTTACCCACAATTGGTGGCATCCTTCATTCAACCCACGACATGTAGTTGATTTCCAAACAAATTTGATGATATATTTCCTTAACTCCATGTGCTAAATCTAGAAAATCCAATGAAATTTCGTCATTCCTATTTTTTTTTAAAAAAAATTGCTTGATATGGCCAGAATGTTGCTTATATGTGCTTAAATACTTGCTCACACGCATGCAAAATGTTGCTTAGTTTTTACTGTGTTTTAAACTCTCACATTAATAATAGTTTGTTTGAGAAGAACCATCGTATTATACAAAAAATTAAAAACTTATACTTATATGGACTCTTATTCATTCAATCGTTGACGGTTTTTTCAACCCAGAAATTTGCTTGGGTGATACTAAAATATTGCTTATGTATGCATGAATACTTGCTTGTATGTATTCAAATTTTTTATTACGTCCCCATTTGTTCTAACTCAGTACTTTGCTTAGCTATGGCTAGACGTTTGCTTACATGTGCATAACTATACGCTTATGTATATTCTAAATGTTGCTTAATTATTTATTTTGTTTGAATCAGTTGGGATTGCACATGTGCCACAACAGCATATTGAAATAACATCGAATTCATCTCCAAACTGGATACCAGAATGTGATGAAAATATGACTCCAGAAGAATGAATGAATTTTGATAATATCGACAACGGAATACCATTTTAAAAATGATTCTTAATAAATAAAAAAAAGTATGTGTTCGAGAATATGTTGTGATTGCTTATTTATTTGTTTAATAATGTTTATTCACATATTACAAATTGCATATGTGTGGTTATTGTAATGCTTATTACTACTATGTACTCAACTTATTTGTAATCACAGTAGTGCTTTTTCGAGCAAATAATTCAACATTCTTGCAAATTTTGGTTACTACAGTCCCATATGTTCAATTGCTTATTCGTGCGTAAAGCATTGCTTGTGAAAGGATGTTATGGTGCTTAGAAAGCAATTGAATTATGCTTACAATACCATCAAACCATGAAAATTATTGCCTACAAAGCAATTGATTTCTACTTACAAAGCAATTGAATTTTGCTTACAAGGCAATTGAATTCTGCTTACAAAGCAATTAAATTCTGCTTACATTATCTAAAAACAATGAAAATAAATACGACACTAACTAGAAAATATTCCTATATCAACTACGCATGTACGTCCAAACCAACCATATTTAAAAATGGCTATAAAATACTACAATATTGAACATTTTGATCAAAAGTATGAAACAACAACGTTTCGTTGTGATCCTAACTTGATTTGGCAAACTCCTTCGCCCGTTCCAAAATCGACTTCCTCTGCTCGTTCATTACATCTTTTGTCATTTCCAACAGAAAATCTATCAAAAAAAAAGACACTAGTCATTTATATAAAGCATTTATTAACAAACAAAACATTTATAAGCATAAAAACCAACCAAGCATAAGCATAATATAAGATATGTATAAGCAGAAAATAGATTATAGATAAGCATGATTATCAACAACAATAAGCAGTTGAAAACATCAATAAACAATCCCCCCAGCCTTAGAAAAAAAAGATGGCAATACTAATTACCCCTGTCACGCCCCAAACGTGACGCGACAACGATCAATCACTTAAACAGAAATAAATCAACAGTCTAAACCAAAGATACAAAACTCCAAGTGAAATAGAGTCTAATGCAGCGGAATTAAAATAAACACGAGTATAAATTACATCTTAAAGTCTGGCGGTATCCGAATACAACCCAAAAGATTATCTGAATTAACTTACAGTCCAATAGAAATAAAATGAAGGAGTCCATCAACAAATAAAAGTAAAAGGGAATGTCGCTCCACATCACTGATAGGGATTCAATCTGCAGTAGGTTCGATGTCTTCAGCGAACTCTTCATCTAAAGGTTAGAAAACATGAGGGAATGAGACAGAAATCTCAGTGGATGGGTGATCGTGTGTGAGTGTGGCGATATATAAAGTTAATGCGAGAAAACGGTTGTATGAAAACGCGTGAGGTATGATGCATGTGTTCACACATAGTCCATAGCGTCGTGATAAATATATTAAGTAATATACTTATACGTTTTTAAGAAAACAATTCGTGGTCACGCAAAGCACTATGGTTCAAGCAAGACATGGGGATTGCGTGCGATGTGTAGCGCCAATCCTATGCAAGACAATTAGTGGTTGCGTCGATATGTAGCGCCAACCCGTTCCGTTCAACTCCTAATCGTGTGGATCGAGGCAATGATTTCTTTGCTCTTCCTTGTAACTCCCGTTCATGATGGTCAAAGACCTGTCACCTTATCGCTCCGTAGGCAAAGACAAAATCCACGTTGAGCTAGCAAGGCTCGGATTCGTCATAATCATTATTATACCTCAAGTACTACGACCCGCTTCCATTGGACAAACTCCGTCCCTCGATTGCGGGATTAGGGCGATGGGGCCGGAGAGTGGAATAGCAGGCCGAGCTACCCGGTTCCATCCCCGACGTATCCATTCCGATCGTGAGCTCGACACACCAAGTTGACTCAGCAGAAATTCAAGACACGTTCGGGTAGTCAACCGACGTCGAGTATTATTGATTCGGGAAGCGCCATGAAAAGTTCTCAAAAAAAAAAATTGCACAAGATGGTTAAAGCGTTGGTGGAGTTATTGGGATGAAGATAATTATCGGGAGGATAAGTAGTCTTCGATATCTTAAGGATTAGGAGGAACATAAGTCCCGATTCTGATTCGAAATCGCAAGACGAGGAAGTCGTCCCACGATCGCGTATCGGTCAAGACGATCCGAAATTTTGAGGAAATAAAATATTTTTTATTAATAATTAAAGTTAGAGGGTCCAGCAGTAAATGGAAAATAATTTAAGTTAGGTCCTTGATAAAAAGAAAATTTACAATTAGCCCCCCAAAATCAATACCTTTGAGATTAAAATTGAATAAATAAATATCCCGACCTTGAAAAATTATGAGGTCGGTTCAAAATCTCTAAATTGTTCGATAAAAGTTTTGAAGGGATTTTAAAATTCTCAGGCCCCAAATTTGTTAAAATTATTTTTTTATTTAAAATAATAACTCAGTTAGAGGGTTTTAATGTGATTCCGCTGTTTTAGTAAATGGAAAAAATAATTTTAAAACGTTAAGTATAGTCCCTTAACTTTTGAAAAATTTTCGTCCCATATTGAAATAATTTACCTTAGCTTTTAGGGGTCCAATTTTATGAAAATTTAAAAATCAATACCTTTGAGATTAAAAATTGAATAAATAAATATCCCGACCTTGAAAAATTATGAGGTCAGTTCCTAAAATCTCTAAATTGTTCAGAGATTCAGGTTTTTAAAGTTTTGAGATCGAGTTTTTATAAAATTCTCACATTGGCCCCAAATTTGTTAAAATTATCATTTCGGGCCTTAAGTTTAAAATAATCGGAACTCACAAACCGGGAGGGATTTTAATGTGATTCCAGTTGGAAAATGTCACTAAGGTTAGTAGGATATTGGGACAAAAACAGTTTTAAAACGTCATAAGTATAGGTCCCTTAACTTTTGAAAATCTCATTTTCGTCCCATTTTGAAATAATTGCCTTTAAGGCTTTTAGGGGTCCAATTGTTATGAAATTTGAACCTTGGGTCCAAAATATAATTATGTTATAGGTAAATTAGTATTTCCAGGTACATGGGCTGTATAAGTCCTGGAAATTTCATTTGGGTCCTCAAGTTTAATCTTTTACAATTTGGTCTCTCAATTTTTATAAAATTACTTTCCAAGCTCTAAACACTTGGATTTTGGAATACACTTAAAATATGTCATTTCCAGTCCCTTAAGTGTTAAAATTTCAAATTTTAAAATTAGGGTCTGGTACAGTTTCGAAATTTGCAAAATAGCCCTTAAACTTCTCAAATTTTACAATCTAGTCCTTGGGCTTTTAAGGGTTGATTTTATTTATCTAAAAACTCTTAAAACTTTATTAAAATGTCAAAACATCATTTTTGAACCTGAGTACAGTCCCAAAAATCGAAATTTACAGAGAGGTCCCTTAAGTTTTATTTTTTTGCAATTAAGTCCACCAACTTTCCATTTTTTTGCATTTTAAGTCCAAAAATCGAAATTTAATCAATTATGCTCGACTTGTCCAGGTTATAAATCATTCAAAACATATATTTCAAGAGTCATAAACATACATATCCATTTCGTGCAAGCATTCATCAAATACAACAATAAAGCGTACATGTATGTCCTATTTTTCGATAAATCGCATTTTGAGCAACACTTGAGAAATTTTTCAACTTGATACAAGAAAATAGCATGCAATACATAATATATATCTCAAATGCTCAATAACAAAATACTACATGCATTTTTATGAATTAAAACACCTAGGAGTTGAAAGGATTTTTCCACCCACCTTAAAGTTCGGTTTGTTGGGAAAAAATGAAATAAATCTCTCTCGATGAAGGAGTGACTTAGGTCAGCCCCTAAGTCAAGGAATATCAAAAAAATATAGGAGTTAGAAGAATGTGGTTAAAAATTTAGGGAAAAGAAGAAGATGGTGAGAAAATTGGAAATACTACACTTACCTTGTGTAGTGAGTAAAGTGTGACTAGTAATGGCTTCCAAGTGTAAGATTTTGGTCACCCTTAATGTTAACCTCCAAAGTTAGCCCCTAAAACTCAAAAAATGAAGATGGAGTGTCAAAGTTTGGAAAATAAAAAGAGAAGAAGAAAAGGTACCAAAAATTCCATTTCTTACCTTATAGTCCAACTTCTTCACAATTTTCTTCAAGATGACAAGTCTCTCAATATCTTCCAATGGTCTTCTAAGTATATCTCAAAATCAAAAATCAAACTTAAATTAGAAGGTGAAAGAGATAAGTTAGGTGGTATCAAAAATGGATTGAAAAAGAAATTTTACTTACTTGTTGAAGGGGTGTTCGAATTTAGTGTAAGTAGAAGAGGGGTTCTTGAAATTTTGGTTAAGTGTTTGGAGATATGAAGAAGAAGGTATGTTTGAAGATATGAAGAACTTATGTTTGAAGATTTGAAGATGTGAAGAGTTGGTGTTTGAAGATTTGAAGATGTGAATGATTTTTTTAGAGAGAAGTTAGAGAGAAGTTGGAGAAAATGCTTGAATGATGAATGAGTTGGATAAAATTGATATTTTGAACAATTTTTGATCATCGAAATGGCCCTTGGCCGTTCACAATGAGAGAGGGGGAGGGAGACAATTTTTGTTTTGTTCCAAGGCTTGAAAGGTGTAGCTTGCATGAGGGACAATGACCTTGGTCAAGGTGTGGTCTTGCATGGGAGGATGCAATTGAAGAGATTGAGGAGGATGTTGGCATGGAATGTTGGGAAGCCTCCAACATGTTGGGTAAGTTTATAATAAAGAATTGGTGTATATGGTATTGTGTATAAGATTTGAATTAATGGTGTATTAATACACAAGATGAATACATAAGGTGTATGTGTACAAGAGTTGGGAGGTATTTCTACACTAAAAATACCCATCATGGCCGTCCCTTAAGGGGTATTTGTGGCATTTCCATATTTGTTTTTGTCCCAAATTGGTGATAATAGATGAATAATCTCAAACTCCAAAATAATTAGTGATCTCCTTGATCACTTATAAGTCTCATGATCATTTAATCTAAATCGAATTCTTAATTCTATAAGGTATAAATCTCTAAAATAAATAGTCTCCTAAAATTCTAAGGTGACTAGTGAGTACACAAATAATAATAATGATGATTGGTCGAGTGATCATTAATGCGAAGTAGAAGTAATAAATGATTATGATCACAAGTAACAAATAAAAAGAAAAGAAATTAAATGTGAAATATATTTATCATTAATATTCACCCGTCAAAGCGATGCGGTAAAATAGTCAAAAGAATACAAGGACGATACGTGAAACAAATACATTATTGAATAAAAATCGAGGGCTTCACATTCTCCCCTCCTTAAAAGAATTTGGTCCCCAAATTCTCTTCAGAACAACTCTGGATATTGATTCCTCATGTCTTCTTCCATTTCCCATGTTGCGTCTTCGTCTCGGTCGTGGTGCCGCCATACAACTTTAACCATTGGAATCTCTCTCATTACGCAATTGACGTACCTGTTGGTCAATGATTCTGATTGGTTCCTGTAAGATAAATTCTCCATTAGAGGAGGAGCATCACGAGTGATGATGTGCTCTGACCTGGTTGATACTTTTTCAATCTCGATACATGGAATACATCGTGCATTCCCCGCATATTGTGCTTCATTAACTCTAGTCGGTAGGCCAACTTTCCGATCATTTGTAAAATCTTTTAAGGTCCAATATATCTCGGACTCAATTTGCCTCCTTTCCTTGGATTGATCAATCCTTTTCGTGGCAAGATTCTGAGAAATACTTCATCTCCGCTTCAAATTCCAAGTCCTTTCTCCTCTTGTCCGCGTAACTCTTTTGGCGGCTGAGAAATGCGGATCCGTTCCTTGATCAACTTGACCTTCTCCATGGCCTCCCGAACTAAGTCGACCTTTGGAATCGAGGGTGATTTCCATTTCTCCTTCGGAGTCCATTGGTCATCAATCTCCCAAAGTGTAGAGGGATCTACACTTTCGTCCATACAAGGCTTCGTAGGTGCCATCCCAATCGTGGCCGATAATCTGTTATTATAGGCGAACTCGGCCAATGGTAAGTGCGAATCCCAACTTCCTTGGAAATCCAATGTGCGGGCTCGCAACATGTCTTCCAGGGTTTGAATTGTTCGCTCAGATCGGCCATCGGTTTGCGGATGTCTTCTTTGTCTTGAAACTTAGCGAGGTACCCAATTCCTCATGTAAGCATTTCCAGAATCCGGAGACAAACCTCGGGTCTCTGCGACACTATGTTGATCGGCACTCCATCTGCGGTCGAATGATCTCTGATGTAAATTTGCGCAAGTTTTTGCAAGTCATTGGTTTTCTTCATGGGTAAGAAATGTGCGATTTCATGAGTCGGTCTCGACTACCCATATAAAGATCATCGCCTCCCGGTCCTTGGTAGATCCGTCACGAAGTCCATCGTTATATGTTCCCATTCCCACTGGGAATTCTCAATGGTTGTAATAAACCGGATGGTCGTTGGTGTTCACTTTTTACTCGTTGACAAGTCAAACATCTCGCAACGAACTCGCTGCTACCTGGTTCTTCATGTTTACCCACCGTAAATGTCGTTTCAAGTCCTTATACATCTTGTTTCCTCCAGGATGTATGGTGTATTTCGAACGGTGTGCTTCGAGAGGATTCTCGCTCCTAATCTGCTCGTCATTCAAGACACAAATTCTACTCCAAAATCGATGATTCCATCTTCATGTACCGAGAATTCGATCTCTCTCCTTTAAGTATCTTCTCTTTTAGTTTTTTAAGTTGCACGTCCGCCCTGTGCTACTTTGATCTCGTCGATGAGATCGGGTTTAATCGAAATATTAGCACATGAAATTTGAGTACTGGTTCTCGTCGGATTCCAGGTGCTCAATTCTTCCAATGATCTCCATTCTCGAATAATTAGTCTAGCTAAACTCGCCTTTCTGCTTAAGGCATCAGCTACTACGTTAGCTTTCCCGGGATGGTATTGGATATCAAAGTGATAATCTTCTATTAACTCCATCCATCTTCGTTGCCTCAAATTGAGTTCTGAGAGAATAGATACTTTAGGCTCTTATGATTTGTGTAAACCGTGAATGTTCCGTAGAGATAGTGCCTCCATTTCTTTAACGTGAACACTATTGCTGCCAATTCCAAGTCATGCGTTGGGTAATTGGCTTCATACGGTTTGAGTTTCCGTGATGCGTAAGCAATGACCTTTCCTTCTTGCATGAGTACTGCTCCTAGTCCTTCCTTTGATGCGTCACTATAGACGACAAAGTTTTCTGTTCCCTTTGGTAGGGCTAAGACTGGAGATGAGGTAAGTCGTTTCTTCAGCTCTTGGAAACTAGCCTCACACTTGTCATTCCACTCAAACTTGACTTGCTTCTGAGTTAGTCGAGTGAATGGTCCGGCTACCTTGGAGAAATTCTGATAAATCTTCGATAATATCCAAACAAATTCAAAGAAACTTCGATCTCGCTACGACTCACTCATTGTTTCCATTCAACCACCATGCCTGTACCTTCAAGGGTCTACGATGATCCCAAAGTGTCGGATACTATGTGTCCCAAGAATGCTACTTCACTAAGCCAAAATTCGCACTTGCTTTGAATTTGGCATACAACTTGTGCTCGTAGTGTCTCCAAAACAATTTTCGATGATGCGTTCATGCTCCTCTCTGACTTAGAGTATACGAGTATGTCATCAATGAATATCACTACGAATTGATCCAAATAAGGTTGAAAGACTCGATGCATCGATCCATAAATGCCGCCGGTGCGTTAAATCGGGAAAGGCATCACTACAAACTCGTAGTGTCCATATCTTGTTTGAAATGCCGTTTTGGAAACGCTTCTTCACTTCACGGATCTTGATTGATAATATCCTTGTTGCAAATCAAACTTGAGTACACCATCGCTCCTTGAAGTTGATCAAACAGTTCGTCTATCCTCGGGAGGGGATATTTAGTGGTAACATCTAGTCGAGATCATATAATAGTCACATCCTTAATGTATCTTATCCGTGATACCTAAACCACAAGTCAAATTCCCTTACTTAAGCTTGTGCAGGTACTTGAGAATGAATAACACAAGGGTATTATTATTGATCAATATACTTAGTGATTCCCCTACTATCATTTTCCCAATGTAATATCATTAGGTGTCTAGATCCCATAATATATCACATCCAAATCATATACTTCTCAAGAGATATCCTCATTTTCTTCGAGTCTCACCATACCAGGCATTATAATCTCTAAATCACGGATTTTCTAAATCACCTAATGTCCAAATAGAGGAATATCCGGATATCTTAACACTATAACAGCCCAAAAGAGTTCAAATATCCATCCAAGATTCAACTTAGGTCATCTAGTAGTGGTACCCAATCCAAGGAAGAGGAACCTATCCTGGTCAAACAAAACTAAGGCGGATTAGACGAATGTAAGGAAAAGATAAGGAAGAACAAGAAAAGAATGACTAAGGAAAGTCAGTCAAGAGTCAACTAAGTCAAATCAAGTATGACTATGGATTCTCCAAGTATAAATTATGACTTATCATGAACATCAATAATACGGTTCTATACCATTATTGAAATTGATTTCACACTTAATTAGTCAAGTCGCGGTACTACCCAACACAATCCGGGGTCCTATCACGGGTCGGCTCGGTGTAAGTTTCCATCTTACAAGCCGAGCTCGATACCATAAATCCACGCCCCCAAACGTGACGCGACAACGATCAATCACTTAAACAAAATAAATCAACATCTAAACCAAAGATACAAAACTCCAAGTGAAATAGAGTCTAATGCGCTGAATTAAAATAAACACGAGTATAAATTACATCTTAAAGTCTCAAGGTATCCGAATACAACCCAAAAGATTATCCGAATTAACTTACACCAAATAAATAAAATGAAGGAGTCCAACAACAAATAAAAGTAAAAGGGAATGTCGCTCCACATCACCGATAGGGATTCAATCTGCAGAGGTTCGATGTCTTCAAACTCTTCATCTAAAGGTTAGAAAACATGAGGAGAATGAGACAGAAATCTCGGTGGATGGGTGATCGTGTGTGAGTGTGGCGATATATAAAATTAATGCGAGAAAACGGTTGTATGAAAAACGCGTGAGGTATGATGCATGTGTTCACACATAGTCCACAAGCGTCGTGATAAATATATTAAGTAATATACTTATACGATTTAAGAAAACATTCGTGGTCACGCAAGCACTATGGTTCAAGCAAGACATGGGGATTGCGTCATCGATGTGTAGCGCCAATCCTATGCAAGATAATTAGTGGTTGCGTCGATATGTAGCGCCAACCCGTTCTGTTCAACTCCTAATCGTGTGGATCGATAGCGATTCCTTTGTTCTTCCTTGTAACTCCCGTTCATGATGGTCAAAGACCTGTCACCTTATCGCTCCGTAGGCAAAGACAAAATCCACGTTGGAGCTAGCAAGACTCGGATTCGTCATAATCATGATTATACCTCAAGTACTACGACCCGCTTCCCTTGACAAACTTCGTCCCTCGATTGCGGGATTAGGGCGATGGGGCCGAGAGAGTGGAATAGCAATCGAGCTGCCGGTTCCATCCCCGACGTATCCATTCCGACTGTGAGCTCGACACACCAAGTTGACTCAGGCAGGAAATTCAGTACATGTTCGGGTAGTCAACCAGGCAGTCGAGTATTATTGATTCGGGAAGCAGTTCATGAAAAGTTCTCAAAAACAAATTGCACAAGATGGTTAAGGCGGTGGAGTTATTGGGATGAAGATAATTATCGGGAGGATAAGTAGTCTTTGATATCTTAAGGATTAGGAGGAACATAAGTCCCGTTACAGATTCGAAATCTCAAGACGAGGAAGTCGTCCCACGATCGCGTATTAATCGGTCAAGACGATCCGATAAATCAAGGGATTTTGAGGAAATAAAATATTTTTTTATTAATAATTAAAGTCAGAGGGTCCAGGGCTGTTTTAGTAAATGGAAAATAATTTAAGTTAGGTCCTTGATAAAAAGAAAATTTACAATTAGCCCCGTTTTGTAAAAACCAATACCTTTGGGGCTAAAAATTGAATAAATAAATATCCCGACCTTGAAAAATTATGAGGTCAGTTCCTAAAATCTCTAAATTGTTCAGAGATTCGGGTTTTTAAAGTTTTGAGGTCGAGTTTTTATAAAATTCTCACATTGGCCCCAAATTTGTTAAAATTATCATTTCGGGCCTTAAGTTTAAAATAATCGGAACTCACAAACCGGGAGGGATTTTAATGTGATTCCAGTTGGAATATGTCACTAAGGTTAGTGGGATATTAGGACAAAAACAGTTTTAAAACGTCATAAGTATAGGTCCCTTAACTTTTGAAAATCTCATTTTCGTCCCATTTTGAAATAATTGCCTTTAAGGCTTTTAGGGGTCCAATTGTTGTGAAATTTGAACCTTGGGTCCAAAATATAATTATGTTATAGGTAAATTAGTATTTCCAGGTACATGGGCTGTATAAGTCCTGGAAATTTCATTTGGGTCCTCAAGTTTAATCTTTTACAATTTGGTCTCTCAATTTTTATAAAATTACTTTCCAAGCTCTAAACACTTGGATTTTGGAATACACTTAAAATATGTCATTTCTAGTCCCTTAAGAGTTAAAATTTCAAATTTTAAAATTAGGGTCTGGTACAGTTTCGAAATTTGCAAAATAGCCCTTAAACTTCTCAAATTTTACAATCTAGTCCTTGGGCTTTTAAGGGTTGATTTTATTTATCTAAAAACTCTTAAAACTTTATTAAAATGTCAAAACATCATTTTTGAACCTGAGTACAGTCCCAAAATCGAAATTTACAGAGAGGTCCCTTAAGTTTTATTTTTTTGCAATTAAGTCCACCAACTTTCCATTTTTTTGCATTTTAAGTCCAAAAATCAAAATTTAATCAATTATGCTCGACTTGTCCAGGTTATAAATCATTCAAAACATATATTTCAAGAGTCATAAACATACATATCCATTTCGTGCAAGCATTCATCAAATACAACAATAAAGCGTACATGTATGTCCTATTTTTCGATAAATCGCATTTGAGCAACACTTGAGAAATTTTTCAACTTGATACAAGAAAATAGCATGCAATACATAATATATATCTCAAATGCTCAATAACAAAATACTACATGCATTTTTATGAATTAAAACACCTAGGAGTTGAAAGGATTTTTCCACCCACCTTAAAGTTCGGTTTGTTGGGAAAAATGAAATAAATCTCTCTCGATGAAGGAGTGACTTAGGTCAGCCCCTAAGTCAAGGAATATCAAAAAAATATAGGAGTTAGAAGAATGTGGTTAAAAATTTAGGGAAAAGAAGAAGATGGTGAGAAAATTGGAAATACTACACTTACCTTGTGTAGTGAGTAAAGTGTGACTAGTAATGGCTTCCAAGTGTAAGATTTTGGTCACCCTTAATGTTAACCTCCAAAGTCAGCCCCTAAAACTCAAAAAATGAAGATGGAGTGTCAAAGTTTGGAAAATAAAAAGAGAAGAAGAAAAGGTACCAAAAATTCCATTTCTTACCTTATAGTCCAACTTCTTCACAATTTTCTTCAAGATGACAAGTCTCTCAATATCTTCCAATGGTCTTCTAAGTATATCTCAAAATCAAAAATCAAACTTAAATTAGAAGGTGAAAGAGATAAGTTAGGTGGTATCAAAAATGGATTGAAAAAGAAATTTTACTTACTTGTTGAAGGGGTGTTCGAATTTATTGTAAGTAGAAGAGGGGTTCTTGAAATTTTGGTTAAGTGTTTGGAGATATGAAGAAGAAGGTATGTTTGAAGATATGAAGAACTTATGTTTGAAGATTTGAAGATGTGAAGAGTTGGTGTTTGAAGATTTGAAGATGTGAACGATTGTTTGAGAGAGAAGTTAGAGAGAAGTTGGAGAAAATGCTTGAATGATGAATGAGTTGGATAAAATTGATATTTTGAACAATTTTTTATCATCAAAATGGCCCTTGGCCGTTCACAATGAGAGAGGGGGAGGGAGACAATTTTTATTTTGTTCCAAGGCTTGAAAGGTGTAGCTTGCATGAGGGACAATGACCTTGGTCAATGTGTGGTCTTGCATGGGAGGATGAAATTGAAGGGATTGAGGAGGATGTTGGCATGGAATGTTGGGAAGCCTCCAACATGTTGGGTAAGTTTATAATAAAGAATTGGTGTATAAGGTATTGTGTATAAGATTTGAATTAATGGTGTATTAATACACAAGATGAATACATAAGGTGTATGTGTACAAGAGTTGGGAGGTATTTCTACACTAAAAATACCCATCATGGCCGTCCCTTAAGGGGTATTTGTGGCATTTCCATATTTTTTTTTGTCCCAAATTGGTGATAATAGATGAATAATCTCAAACTCCAAAATAATTAGTGATCTCCTTGATCACTTATAAGTCTCATGATCATTTAATCTAAATCGAATTCTTAATTCTATAAGGTATAAATCTCTAAAATAAATAGTCTCCTAAAATTCTAAGGTGACTAGTGAGGACACAAATAATAATAATGATGATTGGTCGAGTGATCATTAATGCGAAGTAGAAGTAATAAATGATTATGATCACAAGTAACAAATAAAAAGAAAAGAAATTAAATGCGAAATATATTTATCATTAATATTCACCCGTCGAAGCGACGCGGTAAAATAGTCAAAAGAATACAAGGACGATACGTGAAACAAATACATTATTGAATAAAAATCGAGGGCTTCACAACCCTCTAATTTGAGAGCATAATATAAAACATAGATAAGCATAATATAAAACATACATAAGCACAATTATCAACAATAATAAGCAGTTGAAAGCCTCGTTAATCTCCCTGTCTGCTAACATTGTTTCTTCAACTAGTAAAATCAGTAAATAAAAAAAAAGTTTACAGCAAAGGACGAACGAAGAAGATAAACAGATTTGGTACCTGATCGGATTAAAAAAAAAGACGAACGAAGAAGATAAACAGATTCCGGGTCGCTACTTCTGAGGAAATTTCAAGATGCCCTAAGTGACGTAGTTGCAAATGGTTCAACTCCTACTTGAAATTCGACCAACTAATGAGTCTGATTTTTTGATTTTTGGATGAAAGATTTCACACGTTGCTGGTATTTCTCCCGGTAGGGGTGAACAACAACTACTCGCGGTAGGGGTGGGCTGGGAGACGCTTTGCAAGGAGGAGAACCCTTGAAGAATTAACAATGGAGACACCTCCTCCTTGCAATTTCGACTACACGCCGTAGGGTTAGTTGGGAGACGCTTTGCAGAGAGTGTAATCCTTGAAGAATCAACAATGGAGTTTTCTCACGGTGGTTTATTTTTTACAGAGAAAGAAATCTTGGGTTGGGAAAAAGAAGACCAACTCTTTTATGAAACTTCATTTACCAAGTTGACGGATATGAAAAGATTTTGATAAAACACATCTCATAAAAACGTGTCCTAATTTTTAGCCCACTCCCCAAAAATAACTTCCTTCCCAAAATTGATTTTAATTAAATTGTACTCACATAGGATATGTGGACTCACAGGATCCAAATCATATATATATATATATATATATATCACGGGGTAATTGAATTTTGTGGGATAAATAACATTAATTACATACCCTTAATTAGTTAAATGTGGGATTTTGTTCTTAAATTATTTCAGCTAATGTGATTTAAGTGTTATAGGACGCGTTTATATTTATTCTCGTAGTTAATGAAAAGTTGCATCACTTAGGTTCATTCGTCATGTTAATGCATGATCATTGCATTTCACGAGCATAGAAAGATTAAGAAAAGTCAAGTTTAAGGTTTTGAATTAATAATTTAAAGAAAAAATGGGTTCACATTGTTCTATGATGCTGGAGTGAGTGGGAAATAGGCGCGGGGGATTTGCATTCCGACATGTGCCGCTTGCGGCTAAAGTTAATGTTTATGAAAATGTGCCTTTGGGCAAATAAAAGCAAATGTTACCGGTAGACTATGTTGATCGGGTTCCAAATAACAAGGCCCACTACGACCCTGAATAGAACAATGTGCTACCAAGTGAGCTCGCGTCCTAAGAATGTTTTAAGAACTTATAATGAAATATTTTAGTTAATGAGAGATAACATTTCAAGTAATGAAGATGAAATGTTTTTTTAAAAAAAATCTTGGAATTAATGTTATAATATTGCATTAGGCATGCATTCATGCATGAGATTACTTGTTGAGCTTCTTTAAGCTCATCCCATGAATGTTTAATATTTTCAGATGAAAACCCTGATGAGGAAGGAGATGGCATAACGCAGTGACTCGCGAACCCACGTCTTTCATGATTTTCATGTCTTTCAAGCTTTCAAATAATAAAAACAAAAAGTTTGAAATTTAATTTGTATTGGGATGCTGAATGTCATTTTCATTTCATTGCGGATATTTCTGGATTAATTGTTATTTCAATTATTAGTCTTTATTTCCGATGCAAACTTTAGCCGAAGTAAAAAAAATTATTATTCCGTATTTTAAGAAATCTTTGAAGTATTTATATTCTAATTATTTATTTTTGCATTAAATTTCAAGTAAGCTAGAAGGTGCTACATTTTGTGGTATCAGAGCAGAGGTTTTTAAAATCGGTTCTGTAGACTTCAAAATATTTTATTTAGAAAATGTCTTAAGTCAATAAGTCATGGGTTAGAGAAGTCGCGCTTCGAGCATCTCCCCCCACAGTTTGGTAAGGATTATATTTACTGTCATTATTAGTTGATTTATTTTTTCTTCTATGAAATGTATGCCTGTATGAAATTGATTGTTGTTTGGATCGAATATAAGATATATGAACTTGATATTTTTTCTTCTTAAATAAATAAATTGGATTATATGCAAATAAATTATTTACATACTTTATTTCAAATTCCAACGTGATAGTTATAATGATACTATTCCGCATTAAGTTTGATCGTATCAGAAGAATGCCACTGATTATTTACACTAATTTAGAAAATACTATTGGAATGGAACACATGATTGCGAGAGTTTAATAAACTTAATAAATTTATTTCAAAGAAATATACAATGAACCACAACACTCGCCGAGTCACCAAGACGACAATGGTTCCACACCAACAATGCTCAAGGGTCCCCCTACTGTCGATGCTCTCTTGCAAGCTTTGACTACTTTTGGTGAAACTAATCAGACTAGACGTGCTGACGTCCCTGAAAGAAATCGGTTATCGGACTTTCTTAGTTATCCCCGCCATCTTTTGAGGGCACCACTGATCCTATCGAAGCTGAGGGATGGCTTTACTAAGATGCGAAAAATCTTTTTCGTAATTGACTGTACTGACGAAGAACGTCTTAACTGTGGAACATTTGTGCTGTAAGGCGATGCATATGATTGGTGGAGGATGGTGCAACATCATATAGAGGACGACACTAGCCCCTTTACTTGGAAAAGGTTCACAGACGTCTTCTATAATAAGTACTTTCCGAGGAGTGTTCGCCAATAGAAGGAAAGAGAATTTATACATTTGGAATAGAGAAACCATACGGTGGCTGAATATGAAGCGGAATTGGCCAAATTGTCCAAATTTGCTTCTGACTTGGTTGCTACTGAGGAACAAAGAGCCAGACGATTTGAAGAAGGGCTCCAATTAGGGGTGTGCACGGGACTTGGAGATCACCGAACCCCAACCGATATCGAAACCGAAAAATATCCGAACCAAAAATATCCATTGATTTTTTTACTTTCTCTGAACCAAACCGTACCGAAACTTTTCATGGTACGGTTCTGGAGATTTTTCAAATATCCATACCGAGAACCATACCGAACCGAATATCCAAAACCAGAACCAATTTTAAAATAATTTTTATATATACATATATAATATTTTTATCTTATTTATATTTTGATATTAAATTAACTAAACATTCCTTTGAAATTTAATACTATATAATACTAAAAATTATCAAATTAAAAATTTGGCACATTTTATCAATATATCAAATGAAATTGAATATATATTTAATTCATTAATAGTTACGTCATATTAATTTATTTAAATGAACCCAATAAATTAAATTATAAAATCATATTTGATTTGTAGAAACTATTTAATTTGATGATATTTTACTTATTAAGGATCATAACTAGACTCATCCTTTAATCATGAAAATTAATTGAATTAAAATTAGTTTAAATGATTAGTACATTGCACATAAACTAGAGTAATCGTCTAATCAAGAAATTAAGACATTGAGATTATAGATTTTTATTTAATATTAGTTTATCAAAGTTATTAGTCAATTATATTTTTCCAAATTCAAGAGCCCATGGTAATATGCCAAGATTATAGAATATTATTGTGTAATAGAAGCTACTAAATTTGTCATTCGTTCATATTTTAGACTTTAATTTACTACTAACATGAATAATATAATATCTGAAACATATTATGTTAAAATCCAAAACGAAAAATCAATACTTTCGACTATAAATTAGATAAAAATGATTTAAAAGTTAAATTGATATTAAACTAATATGTAATATAGTGTTATAGTCTATATCATGAAAGAAAGATTTAGAATTACAATATTAAAAATTTATCACTTAAATATGAATTAAAGAAATTTATGTATAAGTTAAATATAAATTATCAAAAAGTTAAACTCGTATAGTACTAATAGTTTTAGTATGTATTTTTGAAACTGCACTAAAAAATATTGAAAGTATAACCGTTTAGTGAATTTTACCCTGATTTTTCTTTTCACCTTTGTTGTATGTTTTATTCGTGAAATATTTGAATCTCCGTTTCTCCGAACCATCCCGAACTGTTCCGTACCATTCCATTAGAATCGAATCTCTGTCCCGAACCGTACCGAACTTTCGGGATGGTTCGGGATGAAGATTTTTTTATGGTTCGGTTTTGGAGATTTAATTTTGGGATCTTTGGACTTCGAGATTGTTCTGGAGATTTATAAATCTCCGGACCGAACCGGACCGTGCACACCCCTAGCTCCAATCCCAAATCAAGCTTGCAGTGTTGAACTTACTACTTATCGCGAAGTTGTTAACAAAACTATGCTAGTGGAAAGGGCTCAATCTGTGAATCGGGAAGAGATGCGAATCCAGCAAGGAGGACAAAAGTTCAAGAGAGAGAACCCAAATGTTTGGAATAATAATGGTCAGAAAAGAAAGCAAGTACAAGTTCCACAGGGTGCCTCACATAATAAACAACTGACGACTGTTTGCACTAAATGCGGCAAGGCACATCGGGGAGAATGTTTGTTTGGTACAAGAGTTTGTTTTAATTGCAAGAAGCCTGGACACATAGCATTAAATGGCCCGGATAGGAAGAAGCCCACTCAGGCTAGAGAATTCACTATGACACAAATAGAAGTCGAGGAAGCAACAGACGTGGTGGCCGGTAACAAATTAATTCTTCCATTTTTTTTTTCTTTCGAATTTCATATCATTGTATTCATGCATGTTTTGAGTATGTAATTATTTTGTAGGATCTATGAATATTTATGGTATACCTGCTTATGTGTTAATTGATTCTCGTGCTTCATACTCCTTCGTGAACTCCAAATTTGCGATGAACCTGTCCAATTATGTTACTTCGTTGGATACACTTTTCAGCATATCAACTCTCTCGGGGGATGTCATGAACTCAACCTTAGCTTACACTAATTGTCCAGTTTCTATTGATAGTAAAGAGTTATCTGCTGATCTTATTGGGTTGAATATTCATGACTTCGATGTCATTTTAGGTATGGATTGGTTGTCCAAACATCACGCAACCATCGATTGTCGAGCACGGAGAGTAGTTTTTTTTCCTCTTCAGGACTCCCAATTATTCTTTCAGGGAATCTTATCAAAACCTGTTAACCCTATCATCTCAGCTATGAAGGCCCGTAAACTCCTGAACAAAGGCTGTGAAGCCTATTTAACCTTAATAACTAACGTTTTAAAGGAATGTCTCCCTATTGACCAAATTTCTATTATCTGTGAATATCATGATGTATTTCCGGAGGATCTTCATGGCTTTCCGCTAGAAAGAGAGGTGGAATTTGTCATAGAATTAGTGCCTGGAACGACTCCAATATCCAAGGCATCATATCAAATTGCTCCTGCAGAACTGAAAGAACTCAAGGAACAACTACAAGATTTGCTCGATAAAAGATTCATCAGACCGAATTTCACACTATGGGGTGCACCAATCTTATTTGTCAAAAGGAAGGATGGGACAATGAGATTGTGTATTGATTACCGTGAACTTAATAAGGTGACTATTAAGAACAAATACCCTCTTCCAAAAATTGAGAAATTATTTGATCAACTTCAGGGTGTTGGGTATTTTTCTAAGATCGATTTGAGATCAAGCTACCGTCAATTGCGCATTCGAGAAGAATACATTCCAAAAACCACATTTTGTTCTCGCTATGGTCACTATGAATTCCTTGTCATGCCTTTTGGTTTGACTACTGCCCTAGCCGCATTCATGCACTTAATGAATCGAGTTTTTTCTGATTATCTTGATCAAATCATCATAGTCTTTATTGACGATATCCTTATTTATTCACGGTCAAAGGAAGAGCACGAACAACACTTAAGACTAGTATTGCAGAGACTCCGAGAGAAAAAAACTATTTGCAAAATTTAGTAAATGTGAGTTATGGTTAGACAGTGTTCCTTTCTTGGCGCATATTGTTTCTCGAGAGGGGATTTTAGTAGATCCTAGCAAGGTTGAGGTTGTGAAAAACTGGCCTACACCAAAGAACGCATGAGAGATCCGCAGCTTACTTGGGTTAGCTTGTTACTATAGAAGATTCATCGAGGGTTTCTCTAAGATCTCTTCCCCACTAACTCAACCAACGAAGAAGAATTAAGTTTCAATGGGATGACAAGTGTGAAAAGAGCTTCAACAAGTTGAAAGAAAGATTGACGACGGCTCCAGTTCTTACACTGCCAAATGGCATTGATGATTTCATTATTTACAGTGATGCATCATTGAAGGGTTTATGTTGTGTTCTTATGCAACATGGGTAACTAATTGCATACGATTCTAAACAATTGAAGGATTATGAGAAAAATTATCCAACTCACGATTTGGAATTAGCAGCTGTGGTTTTTGCACTAAAAATATGGCGACACTACTTATACGGGGTTAGGTGCGAAATTTACACGGATCATAAAAGTCTAAAATATTTTTTCACTCAGGAAGAGCTTAACATGAGACAACGCAGATGGTCTGAACTAGTAAAAGACTATGATTGTGTTATCAATTACCATTCGGGTAAGGCCAATGTGGTAGCAGACGTTTTGTGTCGTAAAGGCCAAGGATCTATTTCTACTTTGCATGTGGTTCAGCAACCGCTGTTAAAGGACATAAAAAACCTTGAGTTGGAAATTATTTCCCGAGAAAAGATGAGTTATTTGGCTACCTTTACTTTATAACCGTCAATTCTGGAAAGGATAAAAACTGCATAGCTAAATGATTCAAAGTTAAACAAGATTAGTTCAGAGGTCATTGAAAGAAAGTGACATAATTATATGATCTCAACAGATGGAACTTTACGTTTGGGCAATAGACTTGTAGTCTCCAACAATGAGGACTTGAAGCTAGAGATCATGAAGAAAGCTCACAACTCACCTTACTCTATTCATCCGGGAAGTACGAAGATGAAATATGACCTCAACAAACATTTTTCATGGGTTGGTATGAAGAAGGATGTGTCATCACATGTTCAGAAGTGTCTTACCTGTCAAGAAGTCAAGGTTGTACATCAAAGACCTTCCGGTCTTTTGCAACCATTAATGATTCCTGAGTGAAAGTGGGAGCATGTTGGTATGGATTTTGTTATGAGACTACCGAAAATGAAAATAGGATTTGACTCTATCTGGGTTATAGTTGACCGTCTTACCAAGTCCGCCCTTTTTCTACCAGTGAAAAGGACGTACAACATGGAAAAATATGTGGAACTATATATAACTGAGATTGTTCGGTTGCATGGAGTACCATTGTCCATTCTGTCAGATAGGGACCCTAAGTTTACATCCGCTTTTTGGAAAAGCCTACACCGAGCTATGGGTACTCAATTAAGTTTCAGTACAACTTTTCATCCGCAAACCGATGGACAATCAGAGAGGACAATTTAGACACTCGAAGATATGATCCGAGCATGTGTGATAGATTGTAGTGGTACTTGGGAAATTTTTTTACCACTATCGAAATTTTCGTACAACAATAGTTATCAGGTTTCTATTGGGATGGCTCCTTATGAGGCTTTGTACGGAAGAAAGTGTTGATCACTACGGAAGAAAACTAATAGGACCTGAGTTGGTCCAACAGACAGCTGAAGTAGTTGAGAAAATCCGACAAAGAATGAAAACTGCTCAGAATCGTCAAAAGAGCTATGCTGATAAGAGAAGAAAACCATTAGAATTTTCTAATGGAGATATGATTTTTTCTTAAAGTGGCACCAATGAAAGGAGTTATAAGGTTTGGAAAGAAAGGAAAGTTAAGTCCTTGCTATATCGGACCTTTTGAAATTTTAAAGGGGATAGGTAGTTTGGCATATCGAATTGCCTTACCTCCAGCATTATCCAGAGTTCATAATATTTTTCATGTCTCGATGCTTAAGAAGTATATTCCAGATCAATCACACATTTTAAGTTATGAGTCACTCAATATTCGTGACATCTGACATATAAAGAAACACCAGTTAAAATTGTAGATAGGATAGAGAAGGAGCTTAGAAGAAAGAAAATTGTATTAGTTAAGGTCATATGGAGAAATCATGCTATAAAGGAAGCTACGTGGGAACATGAAGATGAGATGTGTATTCTATATCCCCAACTATTTGGTAAGCAATGAGCTTTTAATATACAATTTATTTTCGAGCGTTAGAATATTTTTATATATAATGGTAAGTTTCAAGGACGAAACTTTTTATAAGGAGGGGAAAATGTCACAACCACTTTTATTTTTAAAATCAAAAGCATGAGAAAGAAACAAAGTGGAGCAAATTGAGGGGATAATGGAGGGGAAAGTGGAGAAAAGAAAGAAAAAAATGGAAAGTGGGAGAAAGTAGGGGATAATGGGAAAAGTAGTGGAAGAAAAAGAAATAAATAAAAGATGATGTTGGTGAATTAGTTTGAGAGGACATATCGGACAAGTGAAGAAAGAACATAAAAGAAGAGGAAAGAAAGAAGGAGAAAAGAAAGAAGAGAAAAGAGAGAAAGAAAGAGAAAAAAAAAGAAGAATCAAGGGAAATACAAGAAACAAAATCCGATTCGCGGTACAAAACATCCGAAAAAGTTTGTAGGTTCGTAATTTTTTTTTTCTGTAGTTTCATATTGAATTTGATTAAGTTTTATTAATCCTATTATATAATAATTTGTGTATAGATTCCACTGGATAGAAGTCGAAGTGAATTTTATCATAATTGATCCGATGAACTAGACAAGTAATCTCTTTAGTACATATAGAATTAGAATTTTAATTATTATGATGTCCAACTATAAATTTGTCGTCTACAATATATGAATTTACGTGCTTTCTAGTAAATTTATATGGTAGTTCAAATGCTTCCGAAATTGTGCTTGAGTATGTGGTCCGATTGAACAACAATACAAATTATGTTATTATAGTATTATTGTCTATTGATATTGTAAACAATTTATTTTAGTCCAGTAATAAGGTGATATTCTTTAACTTTTGTTTTATGAACATAATTTAATGTTCTTAAACTGACAACAACTATAGAATAAGAAGTTTGTTTTTTTAGATTAAGTACTAATATATAATAATATAGATGTAATTTAATTATAACTAATGAAATTAAGAGTTAATTATCATAATCATTGTTTTATTATATAAATTAAACATTGAATGCAACGTAAGTAAGACTATATCAAAATTTTATAATGATTAATTTTTTTAAGTCCAAATCTTATTGGTTGGCAATTGACAATTGACGTTAATAGTTCGGTAAGCAAAATTAAAAAAATGGAAACTATTTTCTTATCTAAATTATATAATATCTTATAGGTTATATCTCTCTCTCACTCTCACTCTCTCTCTCTCTCTATATATATATACATATATATATATATATATAAGTATTGGTTCAAATGAGACCAATATGCCAGGGTGAGACCGTAGGGACTGATATGGTCCGTTTATTTTTCAAGATAGATGGTTGTGATTATTTCGTTATTTAAAGTAGATAAATTCGATTTTATGTGTTGCAGGGGTAATTAGGTAATTCATATTATGGACGGTTTTTTATAATTAAGGTTAGATGATCAATTAATTTGGCATGTGAGATATTTTCCCACGATTATAGTGTCAATTAAAATTTGACTTTATCACGTATCTTTACAATATCCTAATCACACCTAATCTCTTCATAATACTTTCAAATAAATTTGAAAAGTAGTACAGACGTGTGGACAAGTAATCACGCACATTCAAGTGAAGGCAGCAATTTTCATAATCATCAAGTGAATTGTAGGTATGTGTTTTGTCCCTTAACAATGGTTTGTCCTTTTTTTTCCATGTTTTTAATGGATTTGTTTTCATTAAAAACTATGATTGTTTTTTTTAAATCTTGCTTCTTTTTGGTTGATGCTTTTAAATGAGTATTTGCATGTGTGTATTTTTGGGTTGGTTTTATTCTGATAAATATGCGTTTTTTTCAATTGTTTTTTTAGAGTACTTGATACATATAATTTCTCTTTTTGTTTCGAGTTACAGTAATTTTTTTCGAGAACTAGGTATGATGCATCTTATTTATACTGTATAAATTGATCATGTTTTTTGCATATATAGAATATTTTTAGGGTTCTATATTAGTGATTTCACGTTGAAAATTATGAGTGATTTTTATAAATTTTAGGGTTACAGAAATTAATCAACATGAATTATATGTACAAATGTTTGCATAGTAAATACAAAATGATGCATGGATAGATAACAAATGCTGCTTTCACTGATCATGAACACTGCATATACAACGATTATTAATTCTTCCAAAATTGCTATAATCTTCTTTCCAGAAAAAATAATCTTTTATATATAAATTCATTTTTTTAATATGCATCTTATTTATACAGCATAAATTGATCATATTTTTTTCATCTATAGAATATTTTTAGGGTTCCATATTAGTGATTTTTACAAAAGAATATTATCAGTAATTTTTATAAATTTTAGGGTTCCATAAATTATATGTTTGCAGAGTAAATACATAATGATGCATGAATAGATAACAAATGCAGCTTTCACTGATCATGAACACTGCATAAATTATACACTGCATCATGAACGTTGCCAGAGAAATTGGTGAGTTTTTACATTTGCTCGTTTGCAGCTAATATACATCATTAGAACTGCATATTTAAATTAAGCTTGTTGCATATGACATTTGGTGTTTTTTTCGATATGCATATATTATACAAATTTGGTGCATATATTATACAATTTTGCTGCAGACATAATTGCACGTATATATTTTAGTGTATAAATTGAAATTGTATATTGCATATTTATATAAAATATGATTCTTATATGTTTTTTAACTTGTGCATTTTTTTGATTTTGTATTCGAATGTGAATGTATAGACACGGGATATGAATAGTAATATGATATATTTTTCCGAATTTTTTAATATAAAATATTTGTTAATTTGACAAATACGAGTTTTTTCCCAATACTTTGCATCTAGGGGTTGTGAGCAGATGGCTTGAGTTATTCAAAAGTCTTGCATTGTTACGTTGGCCATGCCATGGAGGGATTCGGTGAATAAGATTGATTGCGGGATTTTCGCAATGAGGCATATGGAGACATACGAAGGCGGAGAGGTAAGAGGATGGAGATGTGGACTGCAAACGGGTAATGAATCTCAGATTTCAAACCTCAGATCGAAGTATTGTCATGCAATTGCTTTGTTGATGATTATAATGAAGAAAGGTAAAAGAATTTGGTCGAGGCGAGGAGGTTTTTGATGGGAACAAATATTATATAGGGCTTTTGCGTGCCTGGAGAAATTTGGAACATGAATATAATGGACATATGTCATTTGTTTTTTTTTTTATTTGTTTGTATGGGATTAATGTTTTTTCCTAGTTACTTGAATTTGGAGGGATTTTATCTGATGCTCGCTAAGTATTGGTAATTTTAATGTCTGTTTTGTACCTATTTTTACCGAAAAAGTCACTTTTTTCACCTGAAAAGTCTTACATTATTATGGTGAATTGTTGGAATGCTTAGTTAGTGGTTATGTGTTGTATTATTAGTTTATTAATATGGTATTAAAATAAACAATTTAATATGTTGTCTGGAAAAAGCACTTTTTTTACTGAAAGAAGCTCTATTTTTTTAAACTCTAAAAAATCACCCTTTTGTCTAATAATTTCATGCACAAAACAGAATTTATATGCATAATACATGTTATTTTTATACATCATAATATGTCGATTCATACAATGTATTATGGCGATTTTCCTTTTTTCTTATATGTTTGCACTTCTTTTTCCGAAAAAATCACTTTTTGTATGGTGAATTGTTGGAATGCGTAGTTACTGTTTATATGTTGTATTATTAGTTCTTTTAATATGTATTTAATTTCAAAATGTCGTGTGTTGACTGAAAAATCACTTTTCTTGTTCAAAAAAATCACTTTTTTTCCGGTAGTTTCACCTTTTAGTTTAATATTTTTCATGAACAAATAGAATATATATGCATAATACATGTTATATTTATGCATTATAATATACAATGTAATTTCTATATTTTTCGAGTTTTTACATGTGTTTGTACCAACTTTTACCAAAAAATTATTTTATTTTTGCTTGAAAAATCATTGTTTTGTAAGGTGGTGGTCCAAATCTTGCTGCATTAGGAAAATCACTTTTTTGGGCAAAAAAAAGAAACAATGATTTTTGTCTCAATTATCTGTTTTTGTCTTACAATTAATGCCGAAAATAGGATATATATGCATCATACATGTTATATTTATAAAATATAATGGGGTGCTTCATTCAATGTAATAGTCCAATATATAATTTTTTTAAAGACTGTAGATGGAACGGAAAAAATCACTTTTTTTAAAAAAGGATTTTCCTTTTTTCTTTTATGTTTGCACTTCTTTTTACCGAAAAATCACTTTTTTTTGCCAGAAAAATCACTTTTTGTATGGCGAATTGCTGGAATGCTTAGTTACTATTTATATGTTGTATTATTAGTTTTTTTTAATATGTATTTAATTACAAAACATCGTATGTTGATTGGAAAATATCACTTTTTTTTTCTGTTGTTTCACCTTTTAGTATAATATCTTTCATGAACAAAATAGAATATATATCCATAATACATGTTATATTTATGCATTATAATACATTGATTCATACAAAGTTCTCCATGTTTGATTGCTGTGTAGGAGACATTTGTTGATTGCTTTTTCGTTCTTCTCAATCAGACCAGAATTTTCAGCGGTTTTTTTTTTCCTTAAAATTTTTAGGTTGATGATGACGAAAGAGTGAAAAATGGAGATGTGGGCAGTTTTTTATGCATTTTTTAAGGAGGTTAATTATGGTGAGATATTCATTCCCTATTTTTAAGGAGATAGACGACAATTACTAGGTATATAATTTTTGTTATGATCGATTTTACCCATGGATAGCTACTATTCAAATTTTATCTATTATCTTTAATGTTTTAATCTCAACATTCTATTGATTCATTCTAACGGTCCAAATCAGTTCCTACGGTCTCACCACAGGAAATGGTCTCACCAGAACCAACCCCTATATATATGTATATTGGGGTAATTGAATTGTGTGATAAACACCATTAATCGCATACCTTTAATTAGTTAAATGTGGGATTTTGCTCTTAAATTATTTCAGCTAATGTGATTTAGTGTTATAAGACGCATTTATATTTGTTCTCGTAGTTAATGAACAGTTGCATCACTTAGGTTCATTCATCATGTTAATGCAAGATCATTGCATTTCAGAAGCATACAAAGATTAAGAAAAGTCAAGTTTAAGTTTTTGAATTAATAATTAAAAAAAATGGGTTCACATTGTTCTATGATGCTGGAGTGAGTGGGAAATGGGCGCGGGAGACCGGCGTTTCGACAGTGTACTACTTGCGGTTAAAGTTAATGTTTAAGAAAATGTGCCTTCGACAAATAAAAGCAAATGTTACCGATAGACTATGTTGATCGGCTTCCAAATAACAAGGCCCACTACGACCCTGAATAGAACAATGTGCTACCAAGTAACATTTGACAAGATAAATGTCAACTAATTTTAATCAGTTTTTTTTTTTCAAATAAAAATTAAAATGCCTCTAATAGAAGGCCAATATAATAATACATTTTTTTTGATATATTAATTGCAAAAGGAAGTTTAATGGTTCTAATTGATACATTTTTATTTGCTTATATGCAATGTGGATTCAAACAATGATTTTTCCAATCTGGCATATATGCACATTTCTTGTTTATGTGTATAGATAGATGATTTATATTTAGCTTAATCCTATAAACTAAACAAAAAAAGTTGATTAAATATTGTGAAATATAATATCGTCCATAGTATTTTCATCACGTGTGTGTTTGTTGCCCAAAATCATATGCATTTTAAGCTGCCGCATGATTAAGCTTTTTCGTATTTTTATTTTGTAAGTCTTGTATGCTCTGTTTAATGCTTTTTTTTTAATGAATTTGCACTGATCTCTGGCCTGTTTGAATCACTCTACAAAGTTGTATGGCCCTCTAATATTTAGGATCTCTATATTTACTGATCTAAATTGGTAATCTCTGTGGTTATATTTATGTGTATATAGAATATGAATGAGTTTTTTTTGTTACTAAAATGTGTATAAAATTTTATTACCAAATATGTTTAGATACAACTTTTATGTGAAAAGGAAAACAATCAATGTAAAACATCAATACTGATTTACATCAATTCTTTTAACAAAAGCCAACTTATTGCCTTATTTAAAGATCATGTTTAAAAATATTAAAATCAAATTAGACATTATGGTTTTTTTACTTAAATGAAATGAATCAATTTTTTTTTAAAAGTTTTCAATTTGTTGCCTTTAATACTTTTTCTGCTAAATTTTTTAATACATTTTTTTCTTGGAAATATATTATCATGTTGATTTTTAACTTGTTCATGTGATTGATTATTTTGCTAATTCTCATCCTAGCATTTTACTTTTTATTTAATTCATTAATATTTGTGCTTCTTATATTATTGTATTGCACTTTGGAGATTTAGTTTATGCTTGAGCTGATTATTATACAATTTTATTTACATCTATTCATTGAGTTACCTCAAGAAGACTCAAAGCTAAAGCCACTTGACCCTACACCATGAGTATATATTGGAATCCTGCTGGTGTTTGGGTCTTCATTTGAATGCATTGTCTTTTTATTAGTTATTACAGTAATGCATGATGTGATTGGAATATATGAAATGCTCGTATGTGTTGAGGTAAATAATTATTTTTTTTTTATTTTCAATATAATACAGTTTAATAGTTTTTATTTGAATGATTTTTGAGAAATATTACTTAAAAAAATAATACTTCTATGAAAATCTATATTATTGCAATACGAATTATCAAAATAGACCAAAACAGTAGTATCATTAGCAAAATAGTAAAAACTTCAATCAAAACAACTTAGAATGTCCAATCAAAACAACCATCTAAAAAATAAGGGAGCAAATTACTCTAAAAGTGACTAAAACTATAACATTAAAAATTAAAGATTGTTCTTAAAATTCTAATTAAAAGAATACCCATTCATCCATAATTGTCGTCCTCCTTTTTGATTACTCCAGAACTTTTTGCAAGTGGTTGAGGATGATAATTCCTCAAGTAAAGCATGCTTAGTACCAGAAAGTTCAATTCATTTGCTTGTTCTCTTAATAGTCTTGTTTGGGGTGTTCATCTCATCTTCCGATAATAATCCTAACAAAAAATAGGATAAATAAAATTTAAACAATTACATAATATTTGAAATTAAAAAAATGAATTTAATTTTTTTAATGAACCCACATTAAAAATATCAATACCTTCAACTGTGCAGACTCGTCTCGGCTCATCTCCCTGAAGGTTTGATAAGCAGCTTGACTCCTCAAAAAAACAGAATCATTTAAGTGTCAAATCTATAATACAACATGTAACCATATTTTGAAATTAAAGTTGAATTATCTGTTAGCTTCGCACACAACCATAAATGTGGCGACGATTTCCCGGTTATCATAAATGCGACCTTCTTTCAATAGTTTTTTAAACTGTTCTATTTGAAACCGTCTCACAGTGCCATGAATTCGATCATCCTACAATATGAATAAGATTATTAGAGATTACAAAATAAAAAATTAACAATCATATAAATGTATATTTTACCTCAATATCATGAAAGGCACATTTGAGACTTTGTATCTAATTTTTGTCATTGTCTGCGGTTTTTTCATAGGGTTGCACAAGACGAAGCTTTACGACCAATTTGGTCTTAACCATGCGTAAATCACGGATGATTGTCATCATGGGTGTTGTTGATGTTGATAGCTTAATTTGATAAAGCTTGTATGTAAGATCATTACTTGCGTTTTGTATGCATAACTTCGGAATGGGTGATGTTGATATTGATAGCTTAATTTGACAGAGCTTGTATGTTAGATCAATACTTGCGTTTTGTATGTGCAACCTCTAAATGAACCAGGACGGACATATATATAGGCAACCAATAAGTTATATATGTAAAAAAATAAGATCTCTTAAAAATAATTTTAGTTAATTTCTTATATTATGTTGCCAGATTTTTTGGTTATTTGAAAATTATGGTATGTATCAAAATAAATGGGTATTTATATTTCCATTATTTATACAATCTCTGTATTATTAAATGAAGATTCAATTATCAAAGTAATTGAATTACCATACGTACTTTACTTGCCTAGCAATTCAAAAGAATTCCTTATTACTATTAGGTAAAAACAGAAGCGAATGTGGTGTAATTAAAATAGAATCAAAAAGTCAATGTGTTATTTTAGATTCAATTCTAAAATATTTATTTTATTGTATATGGTAATTTTAAAATAGGATCGAAAAGTCGATGTGTGTTATTTTAGATTTAATTCTGAAAGATTTATCTTATTGTATATGGAAATTTTTATTACTATATACGCGATTCTTGCTCCACAATTTATTACTTCCCCTAATCTTGTGTAACTATCTAAAGGAAAGTTTTTTAGGCTGAAATCTAATTTCTACCAATAATAAATTAAATTTAATCATCTTATTGTAATTGCTATTACCTTGATTAGCATACCAAATTTGGAAAAATTCGATTGAAAATCGTCAATAATATTAGTTAATCGAATTTTGCCAGCTATTAATCAATCCCTAAACTCCTGCGCCAGCTGTATGTCAGTAATATCAGTTAATTAATTTGTGTCATCCTAATCTCTGTTGGTTTAAACGCGTAATATACCTAATCAACGCCCGTTCGGGCGTAAAGAAACGGCAGAAAACGCGTCTTTTTGGATTGGAACTATTCCAAAACCGATAAAAAAAAGTTTCACCAAAACAGTAAAAAAGTTCAATATCAATATTTTCTGGGTTAAAGCTTCAACGTTCAAGAATTTTTGTGGAATCATTACCACCACCCATCCTTTGCAAATTGAGAGCTCTGCGATAAGAAAATAATCTTTTTTTATAAAGTTTTTTCTCTTTATATAATTTTTTTCTCTTGTAATTAAGGAAAAACTTTTTTAAAGTTTTTTTAATTTGAAATCATTTCTTTCCACTTACATGAGTTTTCAACCATATTTAAAATTGACAATTTCAATCTTTTTTATGTGAACATGGATATTCATTTATTTATTCATATTTACTAATTATTTTTTCATCCCGATTTGTATTATGTTAATGGATTTAATATTTTTATGATTATCTATTTTATTCGCCTCTTAATGATCTTTTTTTAGCTAAAATTATCTACTACTAAAACAACGTTAAAATATTTTAAAAAATCAACGCCTAATATTCCAAAATCCGTCAAAATTTAAAAATCATTTTTAGAAACATTCTATTTTCGAAACAATTTTAGAAATCATTTTGAGGTTTTTTTCAACCATAAACTTTTTCCCGATAATTTATTTTCAAACTAATTATTTTATATTTGTATTATGTTAATGGATTTAATATTGATTTTGATCTTTGAAAATTATCTACTACTACTTATTAATATTTTAAAAATAATTTATACTTGAAATCATTTTAAACATTTTTTTCATAGGTGTTTGTTTATATAAAAACACTTTTTATTGAAATAGCAAGTGTTAACTATTTTGTCAACTTATTTTACTTTATTTAACTAATTTATACTTGCAATCATTTTATTTTATGGTGTTTGTTAATAACACTTATTTTCAAACTTTGTTTTTTTCGACTTTTAACGCTTTTAACCGGTTCAACTTGTTCTTTAGCTAGCTAATAAAACTTTTTTAGCATAATATATTTATTTTTATTTTAAAATTTCGAAATTTAAAATTTATATATTTCAAATAATTGTATAACTTAATTAATTGCTTGATTGATATTTTTGACTTGTACTATTGATTTTAATTTTATTTAGTACCTTAGATGATAAGTGATGATACAACACTTGTGTATTTATTAGACACCTTAGAATTTTAAGAGACCTATTTCTTTAGTGACTTATATCTTATAGAAATAAAAATTAGATTTAGAATAAGTGATTATGGAATTGATAAGTGATTGTGAGATTGACAAGTGATTTATTTTGGACTTGATAGTTAACAACAATTATCACCAACTTGGACAAAAAAAAAAAAAAAAAATTGGAGAGATTAGAGGAGTGTTGGACGTCCACATGGTGTGGGAGGAGGACAAAATGCAAGACATCATATTTGAATATTCCAATTGATACTCCTCTCAAATTCCCACAAATTTCCCCATTAAATATTTCATCTAGCACCACTCACTCCCAAATTAATTATTCCATTCAAATATTCCCTCACCAAACACCATGCATGCCGTGACTATGCCCATACCTTTCACTTCCTTCTTGTCTCCCATGCAAGAAGCAAGAATCAAGCCTTGAAAAAAATTTCTCTCTCCCTCCGAGTAGGATCGGCCATAAGGCAATATTGTACAAAAATTGGTTCATTTTTCACCAACTTCTCTCTCTCTCTCTCTTGTAGCAATTCTCCAACTTGTTTCTACCTTTCTTCATCTTCTTTCTTATACACTTAAAAAAAAAAAAAATCAAGAACTCCTTCCCAATTTCTTCAAAAATTTGAAATCAACACTCCCAAAGGTAAGAAATTTCACTCCTCAATTCAAATTAAAATCTTACTACTCATCACCTTCTCTTTTTAATTTAAGTTTGAATTTTGGATTTTGAGGTACTTAGAAGACCACTTGAAGACATGCATGCATGGTGGTGAAATTAGAAGACTTGATGAATAATTAGTAGAGAAATTTGGACTACAAGGTAATAATTGGACACTAGAACCCTTCTTTCTTCTTCTCCTTATTTTTTTCAAATTTTAACACCCCTTTTTCATTTTTGAGAAATAGGGGCTGACCTTAGGTGATTTTGGAGTTGAACCAAAATTTCCAAATTTGAAGCTTCAACTAGTTTCAAATCACCTACTACACAAGGTAAAGTGTAGTCTTTCCAATTTTCTTATCTCCTTCTTTTTCCCTTTAAATTTTCTCTCATTTTTCTAAACCCAAATTTTTGATATTTCTTGACTTAGGGGCTGACCTAAGTGACCTCATCCAAAGTTGTGAAATTTTCCCTTTTTATTTCACAACTTTCCAATTTAAGGTGGGTGGAAAAATACTTTCCAACTTCTAGGTGTTTTTATTAAAATGCATGTAGAATTTTGGTCATGAGCCCTTGAGATATATAATCTATGTATTGCATGTCAATTTTATGTATCAAATCATGAAAATTCTCAAGAGTTGCTCAAAATTGCTATTTATTGAATTTTAGGTGCATGCATGTACAATTTAATGTTCTATTTGATGAATTCTTGTATGTATTGGATATGCATGTGTATGATCTTTGAAATCCATGTTTTGGATGACTTATAACCTGGAAAAATCGAGCATAATTGATTAAATTTCAATTTTGGACTTAAAAATGTAAAAATGAAAAGTTGGTGGACTAAATTGCAAGAAAATGAAAGTTAAAGGACCCCTCTGCAAATTTCAAATTTTTGGAATGTACTCAGGTTCAAAAATGACTTTTGGACATTTTAATAAAGTTTTAAGAGTTTTAAGATAAATAAAATCAACCTTTAAAAGCCCAAGGACTAGATTGTAAAATTTTGAAAGTTTTAAGGGCTACTTTGCAAATTTTGAAACTGTACCAGACCTTAATTTTAAAATTTGAAATTTTCACTCTTAAGGTACTGGAAATGACATATTTTAAATGTATTCCAAAAATCCAAGTGTTTAGGGCTTGGAAAGTAATTTTACTAAAATTGAGAGACTAAAGTGTAAAAGACTAAACTTGAGGACCCAAATGAAATTCCAGGACTTATGCAGCCCATGCACCTGGAAATACTAACTTAACTGTAACTTAATTATATTTTGGACTCAAGGTTCAAATTTCATAACAATTGGACCCCTAAAAGCCTTAAAGGCAATTATTTTAAAATGGGACAAAAAGGATATTTTCAAAAGTTAAAGGACCTACACTTATTTATTTTAAAAACTGCTTTTGTCCCAATATCCTACTACCCTTAGTGACATTTTTCAACTGGAATCACATTAAAAGCCCTTCCGGTTTGTGAGTTCCGATTATTTTAAACTTAAGGTCCGAATTGACAATTTTTACAAATTTGGGGCCAATGTGAGAATTTTATAAAAACTCGACCTCAAAACTTTAAAAACCTGAATCTCTGGACAATTTGGAGAATTTAGGAACTGACCTCATAATTTTTCAACGTTGGGATATTTATTTATTCAATTTTTAACCCCAAAAGTTTTGGTTTTTACAAAACGGGGCTAAGTTGTAATTTTTCTTTTATAAAGGACCTAACTCAAATTATTTTTCCTTTTACTAAAATAGCCCTGGACCCTCTGATTTAGAGATTTAATTAAAGTATCTTATTTTCTCAAAAACCCTTGACTTATCGGATCGTTTCGACCAATTAATACCCGATCGCGGGACGACTTCCTCGTCTTGCGGTTTTGAATCTATAACGGGACTTATGTTCCACCTAATCTTTCAAGATATTGAAGATTGCTTATCCTTCCGATAATCATCTTCATCCAAATAACTCCACCAACGCCATATTGCTACTCGTGAATTTTCAAAAATTTTCCTAAACTGCTTTCCTGAATCAATCATACTCATTGCATTGGTTGATCACCAGTACTTGTATTTACTTTCTGCTGAGTCAACTTGGTGTGTCGAGTCACGAAATCGAAATGGATACGTCGGGATGGAACCCGGCAGGCTCGGCTACTATTCCACTCTTCCGGCCCCATCGTCCTAATCCCGCAACTGAGGGACGGAGTGTCCAAGGGAAGTGGGTCGTAGTACTTGAGGTATAATCATGATTATGACAGATCCGAGCCTTGCAAGCTCCACTGTGGATTTTGTCTTTGTCTATGGAGCGATAATGTGACCGGTCTTGGACCATCCTGCCTGGGGAGTTACAAGAAAGAACGAAGGAATCGCTGTCTGATCCACACGATTCCGGAGTTATCGGACCTGTTTGGTTGGCGCTACAAATTAAACGCAACCGCTACTTGTTTTGCATTGGTTGGCGCTACAAATCCGTCGCAACTATTATTTTTGCTTGCATGGGATTGGCGTTACATTTCCGTATGCAATCCTACCGTCTTGCCGAATCACATAGTGCTATGTGACCACGAATTTTTTCTCAAATCGTATAAGTATATTACTTAAATATATTTATCACGACGCTTGTGGACTGTGTGTGAATTCATGCATCATACTCACGCGTTTTCATATAACTATTTTCTTGCATTATCTATATATATCGCCACACTTGCACACGATCACCCCATCCACTGAGATTTCTGTCTCAACCCCACCTGTTTCCTAACCTTTAGATGAGGACTTCGTTGAAGATCTTTGACCGCCTTGATTGAGCCTTTGTACTCCGCTCGTTGGATTTACTACTTCTTGTTGTTGTTGATAGACTCGTTTCTTGTGATTGTTGTTGGACTATTTTATTTTATTTTCATTCTGGTCTATAATTGAAGGGCGTAGGACCCTTTGACTTTTAAGTTGTTATCTTTGGTTGATTTTCGAGGATGTAATTTGGATTGTGGATGTTGTGGACTGTAAGTTATACTTGTTATTTTATTTCTGCTGCTATTTAGACTCTGTTCCATTGGGTTCTCGATGATATTCGTCTAGACTGTTTGGTTATTTGTATTTAAGTTGTGGATCGTCGTCGCGTCCCGTTTGGGGCGTGACATTTTGCTTTTATATATATATATAGATTGGGATGCTGAATGTCATTTTCATTTCATTACAGATATTTCTGGATTAATTGTTATTTCAATTATTAGTCTTTATTTCCGCTGCAAACTTTAACTAAAGTAAAATAAAAATTATTATTTCGTATTTTAAGTAATCTTTGAAGTATTTCATTCCAATTATTTATTTTGCATTAAATTTCAAGTAAGTTAGAAGGTGCTACATACAGAACAACATTGAAAACTATATAGAAACAATCCAAAAACAACATAAATATGAGCAAAATAGCTTAAAACTAGATAAAAATGAATTGAAACATCGAAAACTATATTGAAGCAACAAAGAAACATCAGAACAACATTAAAAACAATATAGAAACAACCCAAAAGCAACATAAATAATATTGAAAACACTACACCAATAAAAAGAGCTTAAAAATAGGTAAAAATTCCATAGAGACATTAAAAACTACATGGAAACAACAAAGAAACATCGTAACTACATTAAAAACATTATAGAAAATAACTCAGAAACAACATAAACAATATATAAAACAACACACACAAAAACTTGTGTGAGACCATTTCACGTATCTAAATCCGTGTGACGGATCCTCACATTGAGTCCACGGGCTTGTCAAGGAGGCAAGTGCCCACCCAACTGTATTGATTGGCGTGACAACAATTTCCATTCCGTCAAACTCTTATCCAAAAAGCTCATCTTATCTCTTTGTCTTTTTAATTCTTCTCTCTCTGCGTGAGAGAGAGAGAGAGAGGTATGAGAATAATGAAAAAATGTAGCAAACTTAGAAGATGACAAAATACAACTTCACAACTCCACTCCAGTTAACCACACCTCTTTTCAAGAAATTAAAATCCATAGGAAGAGAAAGAAATTAGGCAAGAGGGCAAACAAATGTGATTTATCTGAGAGTTACTTAACACATGGACCTTCATTTTACTCTTCTACCACCTCATTATTCCTCCATTTTTTTATTCGTCACCTCCACATATTTTGGGGCAGTGACATAGTGTCACGAGTATTACTTTTTATGAAAACAGTATCACTTCTTATGAAAAAATATCATTTTTTATTAAAAAAACAAAACATCATTTTTGATTAAAACAAAGTATCAGTTCTTATGAAATAAGTATCACTTTTTTTTTAATAACTATCATTTTTTTACTAAAACAAAGTATCAATTTTTATGTAAAAAGTATCACTTCTTATGAAAAAGTATCAATTTTTATTTAAAAAAAAATATTACTTTTTTTTATTGAAACAAAGAATCACTTCTTATGAAAAAAGTATCACTTATTACTAAATTAAATATCACTTTTTATTAAAAAAACATGTACCACTTAATATCATTTCTTATTAAAAAAGTATCATTTTTTATTAAAAAAGTATACTTATTATTAAAACAAATATTATTTTATATTAAAAAAAAGTATCAATGATACTCTAAAAGTATACGCTTTTAATATAATAAAATTGATATTATTTGCGTGAAAAGTATTACAATTCTAAGTGAAAAGTATTCTATTTTTTTTTTTTTGTGAGATTTTTGTATATAAAACCTTGGATATAGAGAGAGGGGGACCACAATGAGATGTGAAGAAAGAGAGGGTGGGGTCATTAGTTGACGTGAGTGAGATAGAGGGGTAATGGAGGGGCCAGTGTGAGAGGATATGAGATAGAGAGAGGGACGAGAGATAGAGACGGATTGGTGAGAGGAGAGAGGGAGGGTGGACCATGAGAGAGAAATAATGGAGGACCATGTAAGGATCCGTCTCACGGATTTAGATCCGTGAGACGGTCTCACAAGAGACCTCCCTAACAACACATGAACATAAAAGAACATAAAAAATTAGGTAAAAGTTATATTGAGACATCGAAACAACATTGAAACAACATATAACCAACCAAGAAAAAATATAAATAACATGGAAACAACATAAATAGCATATAAAGCAATATTGAAACAACAAAAACACTTCTTAGAAAAAAAGAAAAAAATATAAAAATGATCAAAAAATATGTAGGAGCGTAAAAAGTAAAAAAAAAAGTTCAACCTAAGAAGACAAAAATTCGGTGAGCGTATACGATGTTTTCCGCAAAAAGTGATATTTCCGCTAATTTCTCATATATTTATAGACTACATAGATCGCAATTTTGGTTCAGTGACTATAGGGTTGCCAAACTTGTCTTTTAAAAATTATATTTTGCAATTAAAAAAATAACACTACAATTAAAAAAATTGGGGAAGTTGATTCTTTTTTTCACCGTGAAATTGCAAAATTAATTAAGGGCTTACGTGATATTTTCCAGCAAAATATTCA
>JABTTQ020001450.1:0-50000 GCA_016081115.2 Rehmannia glutinosa | reverse complement strand
ATTTCCAATGGATCTCCATTTTGCGAGGCTTTTTTAATTGCATGATTATATGTTTTTTTTACTTTTATTGAAAATGTGAGCTTTAGTGGACTAATTTTGTAAACCCCTATAATTACGGCATCAATATAAAAAAATTAACCTACTTTATTTTTCACCAAACATAAAGATATTGACAGTTTTGTTGAGGGAAAAATGGAAATGTTCAACAAATAAATCTAGGTAGAATTTTTGACCAAGTCAAGAATTGAGAAATATAGATTGATCTGAAATTCATTCAAAAAAATAATTGAGAACAACATCTCTTGGAATCTTTTTTCATCCTCCACCATATGTCCCTACAAGAAATAATACTGGTAGAGCCATAATTATTTCCTGCGCAATTTTCTCTTATATGTTGAAATTCTGACGTATGTGATGGTGTGGAAAAACTAAATTAGTGAACTTTTCCTCAAAAAAAAATAAAAATTAGTGTACTTAGGTCCATGTACATATAATTGAGCCTACACGTTAGCAGCTACACATGTTTGAATATTCCCCCCAACAATCTTGACGTTATATTCTTCCATATCCGATTGATCATATTTTAATGAGGGACGAAATATAAAAACTTTGAGGACTAAAAAAAACGTTTAGATTGTTTAGTTCAACCACATATAAGTGAGCTACAAAAATCTCGTGTGGATGTACATATATATATATATATATATATATATATATAGGGGGAGGATCAAGTGAGACCATGTCTCTAGGTGAGACACAATGGACTAGTCTCAACCATCCCCCACTATTAATTAATCAATGAGTATGATTTAACGGATAAAAAATATATTAAAATATTAATTTAATCAATATAAGAGTACTAGGGTAAAATAACATAACAAGTTAGTTACAAAAATGGAATCAAATCTCTTTCTCTCTCATACATCTCCCAATTTCCCCAATCTCACGTCTCTCTCTCTCTCTCTCTCTCACACACACACACACACACACATTTCTCCATTAACGCAAATAAAGAAAACTGTGAAGAACTCGAAAATTACAGTTCATGAAAATTATAGAGAAAAAACAAGAAAAATCGGTGCAATATTACAGAGAAATAACGAACAGTGAGTTCGAAAACTAAATATGCAACAAAACTCAACTAAATATGCATTATCTGAAAACTATCTATGCAACGTAAAAAAACTAATATGTAGTACAATATATCGAACTATGCAAGGCGTCATAAACTATGCAACAAAATCAACTAACTATGTATTATCTAGAAACTTTCTATGCATTGTGAAATAACTAAATATGCAGTACATTATGTAACATTCCATTTTTATAATTTCCAAAAGCAACATCCCATTTTCATAACTAAATATACATTATATTGAACCTATTTATGCGATGTAGTATAAACTACATATGCAAAGACGTTATAGTCAATTATGTCTTATTTTCGTAAAACAAGTGCCAACAAAATAACTAAATATGCATTATTTGATGTCTAATTATGCGATGAGAGAAGAACCCTAACTATCTTTGTAAAATAAAAATATTTGGAAAGAAAACAGGTTCCTTAAATTCCGCCACAAAATCCGGCAGTGTCAATTTCAGCCCATAAAATCCGTTGGGACCACTAATTTGAATTACAAAATTACAATCATACCCTTAAAATCAGCGATATTAGTAAATAATTAAAAAAACTGAATTAATCACATCCCTTCATTTTTTAAGATCAATGGGTAGGATGAATCCACACTGTCTCACCTAGGGAGGGTGGTCTCATTTGAACCAAATCCTATATATATATATATATATATATATATATATAACGCGTATTAATACTCCTCGCGCCACAATAAACCCTTCCGTAAACGTAAAAAGAAGTGACAAAAAGAAAGTTATACTCATAAAAAAAATATTATCATACTTAATAAACTTGTCTTCTTCAATGATGCTGCTTTTTAGGACAGATCACTCCAAAATTAAGATTTCTGAGAAAGTTCTTCTTCCCAAGGGGAAGTCTTCAAGTCTTCTTCTCCGAAAGCTGACAGTTCTTCAGACGGGAACTTGCCTGCACACACGCAAATGTTAGGAGGGTCCCTGGGGGTTTCCTAGGGAGGCTCCTCCGACGCTCAAGTCAGCGTCGTGAACGAGAGAGAATATAAGACATTAACTGAATACTGAATAATAGAGTTATGAGTCAGATAACTTACAAATGAAGAGGAGGGAACTTTTTATACTTGGGTGATGGGCCTCGTGGGCCGTATAGGAGAAATTGGCCTATGGGTCAGTCTCGACTCCTTTGGGTCGGGTTATTCCATTAATAGCCCATGGGAAATTAATATTATTCAATATATAAACTGAATTATATATTAATTATTAAATATCGTTTTTGCCTCTAACATAAGTCTCCAACTCTGGTGTTGCGGAGGAATGGACCAGTGCAAGAGCTAAACTGATATTGTATTTGGCTTGTCTTGAGATTCCTTAGAAATTTACGAGGATCCCTATGTAAGGGAGCCCCTCGCCTTCAGGAGCGCCAGAGGAAGTTTAGTCTACGAGGACCCCCCTTTGACGGAGCCCGGTCTTTACCATGTCTTCTAATTCCCTCGCTTGGTAGATCACTTAGTGAAATTTTCTTAAAAATTGAGGATAGTGCCTTGGAGAGTTGTAGAGAGGAGTCGAGTACATCGAGTGAGGAGAGTCGAGATGAGAGCCCAAGAGTTGAGAGAGGTAGCTCTGAGGTGCCTCGCCGAAGCGGGCAAAGGGCGCGTGAGCGCAGGGGAGGGCGCACCCCCGAGGGGTGGCTCAAGCCCCTCGGTTCTTCCTTCATTACATTTTCCTCCATCTTTCCCGGAGTTTTCCCATATTTCAAGCCAAATTTCAGATTCTGTTCCTTCATCATTTCTGCTCAGGGACTGGGGCGTCCTTGGTCGTTCGGTCTTTAGTTCTATTATTCCATTTTCGCATTTGCCCTTGGGCTTCAATATTCCCCTTTGGCTCTGGAGTTATGTTGTGATGGTGACAGGAAGTAGAGCTTGATTCGGATTCGTGCCAAAATGATGAGGTTCCCAAGGAGGAGTCCGAGGGAGATAGTTCAAAAGAGGCCTCTCGGCTCAAGTATTGACCCAGACCTCCACCCAAGTGTCGAGTAGTATCCCGAGAGAGTTAGTTGGCAAAATTTCCTTTCAGTGTCTTTCTAGGTTGACTCCGGGGCTATGTCTTGATCTAGTTTCTGAGTTACGAAGGCGGGAGAAGTTGGGTGTCCTGCGAATATGTAATTTGTGTTCGAGTTGACAGGGTGATGTATCATTAAAAGAAGTGGTTCCCTAAAAGAGGAGAGGTTCTCGGAGCGCCGGAGCCCAACATTGGAGTTTCTCTCATGTGACGAGTCCCCTCGGGACTTAGACTTTTTGGGAAGGCAACATATTTCTTATGAGTGAGTTTTCGTGGAACTTGAGAGTTGAGGTCTTGCAGGACTTTTTGATGGAGCTGATGGAACGAGCGGTGATGATGGAGAGGAGTTCGATGATGTCGATGTTGCGGAGGAGAGCGGAGCCCCCCACTTCTGAGTAGTGACAGTTTAGTCCGTCCTACATGGCCTTTGCCTTCAGCCTGTCTGTCTAGGTCTTGCTTCATGTACTCAAATATTTTCTCCTGCTTATTCTCTTGAGATGTTTCTTTGCCCTCAGGAGTTGCATGATGCGCCGTTGCTTTGATGTTACACTTATACTTGTCCTTTTCCTTATACGTATTTGCTTCTTCATGCCTGACATGTAGTATGTGTATATGATTTCTTGTTGGTGGAGACTTGTTCATATTTTGTGTGGAGATGGATCCTTCCTTTCGGGAGAAAGCCTTAGTTCTTCTGGAATGGCGGGAGATCTTTGTACGGAGGTTAGAGGGGCTCCCTTCTACAGTCCGGAGGGGACGCCCTTTAGGAGATCAAAGGGGGCCCTTCCGCGGCCCGGAAGGGGCGCCCTTTAAGAGCTCAGAGGCGCCATTCTGCGGCCTAGAGAGGGTGTCCTCTCGTGGCCCAGAGGGGGCGTCTTTCAGGAGCGTGGGGTTTTCTTTCCGGAGCCCTTATCTTCATTATTCTACTGCATTCATTTCTCCAGCGCAGGTGTTACCATTTTTCGCTCTTTTTCGTTGCACATTTTTCTGACTTGAATTTACGATGACTCCCCCATGAGGGAGACTCTCCCCTCCGGGGGTTTAATTTATGAGGACTCCCCTGTGAGAGAGCCTCTCCCCTTTGGGGTTAGCAAGTTTCTTTTAGATATTGCTTGACCTTTTTCCCTTAGCATTTTGTCTATATGCTGAATTTTAGTAATTTACTTGATAGGGGGGCCCAAATAACAAATTGTTATTTTTCTAAAGGTGTTCCCCAAAGGCCTCGGGTGATGTCGATTCCTCCTTGGGGGCCTTTATTGAGGGCCCCCAAATATGTAATACCCGAACCTCTCACTACTCACCTGGCCAATATAATCCATGCATTACATGTTATTTATGTGTTATTTGCATTAATATTGACATCGTATGATTCATTTTAATTTATAGGTCATGGATATTTGCATACTTTCAAAGTTCTCAAATAGTTCAAATAACTCAAATATTGTCTTCTAGCGGGAAGCTGTTTTTTCTCTCTTGGAGAGCGTGCACAGTTCTCTTTTGGAGATTTTTGGTTTCTTTTCCATCTTCTCTCTTCCTTCCTCTTGTTTGACCTAGCCGCCTCCTTCTTCTTGTTTTCTTGTTTTGGTTCCCTGGTTACTGTTTCATTAGTGTTGTTTTATCTTGACCTCTGGTTTTTTCCTTCCTATCTCTTTGCCTTCTTGAGGACCTGGTTTGTTGAAATGGATGTTTCTTTAACTTGGTGTTTTTTCTTTTTTGATTGTGCAGGTTAATGATCATTTGGTGCTTGGGGGGACTGTGCTAGCTGCTATTTGGGGATGGCGTGTGAGTTGGTAGGTAGTTTGAAGAAGTTTTCACTGTCTGAATAGGAGGATAAGGGTATAGTTTTGGAAGAGGTGGATGTTGCAGTCAATATCGAGGAACCCGCAGGAGTTTATTTGGTAAACTACATGGTAATAAGAGAGTTAGCTTCCTTGGGCTCAAAAGCACGCTGCAAAACATTTGGGTATTGAAAGCTCAGTTCGTGATTCGGGAGCTAGGAGAAAACCTCTATCAGTTCGTATTCCAGAAAGAGAATGATTTGGAAAAGGTGTTTAATAGCAAAGTTTGGACCTTTGATAACCAATGCATTCTTCTAAAAAAATGGAAGGAAGGTATGGTGATTGAAAAGGAGGAGTTTAATGAAGTGGATTTATGGATTCAACCATGGAGCATTCCAAACCATTGGATATCTACGGAAACGGGGTTAAAGATTGGGAAACTTTTCGCAAGTACTCGAGATATTTTGTGTAATATCCCGATTTGTTTAAAAGATATCAATGTCAATTATAATATTTTTATTATGAGTATTATGATTTTCCCAGAATTATTTATTATTCACAATTCTACGTGCCCTAGAATTCTAGGCCTCACGAGTCTCATTTGTACCAGTAGAATTCATATTTCGATCGAGATAAAGATTCACGATTAGATTAGAATTTGGAGTGCTTTAGGAGTCTTAATATACATTATAAATAGACCCCCACCATTACCAATTTTCACATCAAAATTTTACCAGTCTTTCAAATTTTTTGGGTAGCCAACCTATCAACCATCCAATAACACCACTAGACAACAAAAAGAAAAAGAAAAAAAAGAGATGAGAGAGAGACATGAGATATAGATTGAGAGAATAGAAGGGTTGCAAAGTGAATTTGAGGATTTGGGCTTTAGCCTGCACATTGGTTTTGACACTCTATTTAAAGAGTTGATTGTTGAGTGAGAGGACATGGGCAAGGATGATGGGAAAACAAAAATGAAGCATAAAGTAATATTTTTGTAATTGTGAGAAAGGAAGACGTGGAAGGGTTTGAGATTGATTTAGAGAAGTGGAGTTTTTGGGTTTTTGTGAATTAAGGATCCATTTTAGGCTTCAAATTTTAGAGATTTTAATTGGAGAAGATGACCCATTTCCTTCTCGACTACAAGAGCAAAGAGTTAGGATAGGAGAGGTGCTACTGTCTTCCTTCTACCTATTGAAAAAGGAAAGGTAAGCTACGGTTTGAATTCAAAACTGCGTACACTTTTGACCAGCCTTCAACCAAACACGAAGAACACGAGCCCTAGGATTCAGATAGTTGCATTCCACGTTTATTTCACTGATTTATTTTTGAGGTGGGGTTTACTGCTTATTGTCTACTTTAAATGCCTGATTATGATTGTTATATGTATGAGCACGTTAAACATGACATGACACGAAAGTACTTTATTGTACATCACCAAGGTACTTAATTGTACAAATATTAATATACACAGTTAGCCTACGGGCTTGTTTGATCAAACCATTAAAATCATAGGTGTGTATACACTGATGATTATGCTTGTGTATTTGATTTAGACAATGCGTCCCCATTGAGCGAGTTGAAAGCTCATCCCACGTTTAAAAATATATTTTTTTCAGGTTAAGGAGATTGGCGAAGGTGTGAGGTGGTGGATTTTGGATGCCAGAAGCTATTTTATTGTTTCTTTCATATTTTTAGAGTCAATTATTTTATTTGAGGAGTGAAACTAGTGCATTCAGAATTTTTTATATCGTCGTACTTCGAGATTTTGATTTTTGACAATCATGAAATTATGGGAATTTATATTTATATTTTATTTTATTAAATCAATTTACATGGATCATGGTCTATTTGTATACTTATTAATTCAAAGTTAGAAAAATTGGGGCATTACAAATGGTATCAGAGCAGGTTTACGGTTCTGTAGACTTGCTAGTACAGTATGAAATTTTATTTATAAAAAAAAGATAGTCAAAAATATATTTACAAAGAAATATGTCTACCACTATCCACCTCCGCCATGCCGAGCCAACTCCGAAAAGGTACGCTTTATATTTTATTAAGAATATTCTATTTTCATAATTTCATGTTTTTATGTCATGTTACAAATAGAAACGGGTTCATGCTTATTTCTCATTCATGCTTATTTCTCATGTTAGAAATAAAAACATGCTTATATGATATTTTAGATTGCACGAGATACATATTATATTTTACAACTGAAATTTTGAGGATAAATTTTTTATAAGAGGGGTAGGATGTAATATCCCGATTTTTTTTGAAAGATATCAATATCAATTATAATATTTTTATTACGAGTATTATGATTTTTCCGGAATTATTTATTATTCACAATTCTACGTGCCTTAGAATTCTAGGCCTCAGGAGTCTCCTTTGTACCAGTAGAATTCATATTTCGATCGACATAAAGATTCAAGATTAGAATAGAATTTGGAGTACTTTAGGAGTCTTAATATACATTATAAATAGACCCTCATCATTACCAATTTTCACATCAAAATTTTACCAGTCTTTCAGATTTCTCGGGTAGCCAACCTATCAACCATCCAATAACACCACTAGAAAAAAAAGAAAAAGAAAAGAAAAGAGACGAGAGAGAGATGTGAGATATAGATTGAGAGAATAGAAGGGTTGCAAAGTGAATTTGAGGATTTGGGCTTTAGCCTGCAACTTGGTTTTGACACTCTATTTAAAGAGTTTATTGTTGAGTGAGAGGACATGGGCAAGGATGAAGGGAAAACAAAAAGGAAGCATAAAGTGATATTTTTGTAATTGTGAGAAAGGAAGACGTGGAAGGGCTTGAGGTTGATTTAGAGAAGTGGAGTTTTTGGGTTTTTGTGAATTAATGATTCATTTCAGCTTCAAATTTTAGAAATTTTAATTGGAGAAGATGACCCATTGACACTTTTGACCAGCCTTCAACCAAACACGAAGAACACGAGGCCGAGGATTCAGACAGTTGCATTCCACGTTTATTTCACTGATTTGTTTTTGAGGTGGGGTTTACTGCTTATTATCTACTTTAAATGCATTTTTATAATTTTTATATGTATGGGCACGTTAAACATGACATGACACGAAAGTACTTAACTGTACATTGCCAATGTACTTAATTGTACAAATATTAACGTAGTTAATTGTAACCCACAGTTAGCCTACGGGCTTGTTTGATCAAACCATTGAAATCATAGGTGTGTATACATTGATGATTATGCTTGTGTATTTGATTTAGACAATGCGTCCCCACTGAGCGAGTTGAAAGCTCATCCCACGTTTAAACAAATTTGTTTTTCAGTTAAGGAGATTGGCGAAGGCGTGAGGCGGTGGATTGTGGATGCCAGAAGTTATTTTATTGTTTCGTTCATATTTTTAGAGTTAACTAATTTATTTGAGGAGTCAAACTAGTTTATTTAGAATATTTAATATCATCGTACTTCGAGATTTAGATTTTTGACAATCATCCATTTGTTTTGAATAAATCGAAATATATATAAAAAATGAAAAAGAGTGTGATCATGATCACATGCTGATCAGGTAACCAAAGAAATAAGCCTGAAAATAAGTACAAAAGTAAATCAAAATGGTCACATGCCGACCAAATGGCTGAATGGTTGGGACCTCGTTAAAACCTCCCAAGGTAAAATGCTTGTGGGAAAAACCCTTGGCAGGAAAAAGAGTACCCTCCATAAAAGAAATGAAGGCGTCCAAAAATACAGAAATAGAAGCCCGGATGCATTAAGTAACAAACCTATAATTGGACTGACCAACATAGTCCTCTATAAGAAACTGCACGATATCCGCAGGCGGGACGCCCCAACAAGTCCCAGTGTCCGAATTTTTACTCAAAATGTCTGCCACTCGATTGCCTTAGCGATAAATATGTGAGACCATCAACTCCATTTGTGAAAGCAGATAAAGAGTATAACGCCACTTGCTAAGGTGACGCCAGGGAACCTCAACGAATCTCTTATGGAGCAAGTTCACCACATAAACAGAATCCGACTCTAGCTAAAGTTGTGTTCAGCCCTTAGCGAATGCATAATGAACGACCCACATTGCTGCCACTAACTCAGCCTCAAACGCATATCCCGTGCCACAACGCTCCATAAAATAACTCCGAAAGAAGTCTCTACAATTCTAGAATACTCCAGAAGCTGTAAAACTTCCCGGCGCCCCTGAAGCGCTACCATCTGTATTCACCTTGATCCAGCCTGGAAGGGGTTTTTGCCAATTAACTTCCACAATCTTCGGGGCTTGTCTAGCCCGCCCCTGAACACGCAGTCTACGAAGGATGAAAAGGTCTTGCTGATCATTGTACATGCAGCTCCGATCTAAGGAAGCAGACTCGACGATAAGAACGTGAAGATGAAGGATTGCTGCGTCCATCGTCCAGAGTTTATTGTTAAAGGTCAAATCATTCCGGATATGCCAAATGAGCCAAATGCAAGACAAAACAGCCACTCGCCATAAGAAATGAACCTGCTCACTAAAACGAAAATTCATTAAACGCACCAAGAATTCATTAAAGCTATAAGCCATGAAGAGGTCAACGTCAAATGAATCAAAAAATCCAACGCCAAAGAGCCCCTGCAAAGACACAAGAGACAAACAAATGGTCAATTGATTCAGCGTAGGCACAACAAATAGCACGACTGAGGGGCCGATGAAACTCCCCTTAGGGCGCAATAAGTCTAAGACTACCAACCGATTGTAGATGGCACGCCAAGCCACAACATACCGACGTTCCGGAATGTGAGGGGACCAAATCCAAGTACCCCATTGGACCACTGGGGAATGGGGGCAAATATGAGAATACGTTGCTTTCGAGGTAACATTACCATCATCAGAGTTCAACCAGACCCGCTTGTCCTGCGATGAAGGAGCGATGGGGACCTAAACAATATTCTGGACCAGATCCAAGTAAGTCTCAACAAATGAGAAGGTGAAGTGCCAGGACTCTACATAGAAGTACTCCGAAATGTGATGTCCAAATAAATATTTGTACTCATGCAGAATACCAATCCTGTCTGTAATAGAATAACCCAACCAGTTGTCTAGCTAGAATAAAACCTCGGAATTACACCCAGGGATCCAACGAGAATCATCCAAGCAATCCTCAATGCAAGGCCTAATCCTGGTTCAAATAGAAGAGGGGATGAACGACCTACGGATCGAACCGTCCGATGTCAAATACCATTTTCTGAGAGTTTTGAAAATCACCGAATTTGAATTCATAACTTTCCAACCCATCTTCATCAGGAAGGCGGTATTAACCGCAATAATAGATCTCACGCCCAAGCCGCCTTCAGCCCGAGGCGTGCAACATCGATTCCAATTGACCACCACCGAACCTTTAGAATTAACATCCCAGTCCAAATAAAATTATGCATGGCCTTTTCCATTTGCTTGAGCAAGGACCTAGGCCATTTTTAAACCATCATCGTGTGCACAAACGAACTGGCAATTACCAAATTAACTAGGCATACTCGACTAGCAAGAGATAAAAAAGACCCTTTCCATCTTCTAAATTTGAGAATCACCTTATCATAGATGGGCTGTAAATCCACAGCCTTAGGGGCACCTTTAAATATAGAGGCACCTAAATAAACCATAGGGAAAGCCCCTGACTGGATACCCATGATTGTCTCAACATGCCCACACACATGATTCTAGACCCAGGAGCCGAAGTAAACTTTAGATTTCCGAGGGTTGAAAGCCTGACCCGAGATATCCGCATATAAGGTGAGGATATGAAGCAGGGTATGGACGTTAGCTGAAGAGGCCCCACACATGATAACAATGTCATCAGCGTAAAGAATGGAAGATGGAAAAATAACATGTCTCGGCGTAACGAGCGACTTTAGCTGATTCTGAGTTACCGTCGTCTCAATAAATTTGCTTAGTACCTTCTCCGCGATGCAAAAGAGCAAAGGAGATAGAGGGTCTCCCTGTCTAACACCTCTAAAGCAAGAGAAGTATCCCACATGCGTCCCATCAGTAAAATCGAAATTCTGGAAGACTAGAGAATAACCTCAATCCAGTGAACAAAAGTCTCTGAGAAACCAAACCGATGCAAGACGTGAAGCAGAAAACCCCACTTTAACGTGTCAAATGCTTTGCGGATATCAATCTTTAAAATCATACTATCATCATTCCGTCCATGCAACACGTTAAAGCCCTCAGAGACCAGAACTATACAGTCATGAATCTGCCTACCCAGAATAAATCCAAACTGCATGGGCGACAGATAGGCAACAATGATAGTTCCCAAATGAGTAGCTAAAATCTTAGTAATAATCTTGAAAAGAAAATTACTCATAATGATCGGATGGAAGTTGTCAATAGTGTTAGCATCTTTCGTCTTCGGAATGAGGGCCATAAAACTAGCATTCAACCCTGAAGGGAGGGTCGAGCTAGTGAAGAAAAACCGAAATATTGCAGTAACATCTCCCGATAGAATGTCCCAACAGTGACAATAAAAAGCCCCAGTAAAACCATCCGCGCCTGGAGAGCTGTCCGATCCCATATCAAACACCGCTTCCCGAATCTTTGAGTCCGAAGGAATAGCCATTAAGAGAGCATTATCCACGGCCCCCACCATCGGAGAAATCACCTGATCAACCATAGAATAATCCATAATGGTGCCCCGTGAGTCCGAGAAAAGCTCCTTATAGAAGGAGGTAATGTGATGCCCAAGAACTCTAGGATCGTCTGAATAATTACCATCAATCATCAAACCCTAAATACCCGAACGGCTACCCCGAATCTGACAACATCGATGAAAAAAGGTAGTATTACGATATCCATCCTTTAAGCCAAGGCGAATGAGCTTTCTGCCTTAGGAATTCGGATTGTAACAATAACGTGTGGGACAAATTATTTTGGGTTTCAAATTCCATATCGCGACGTGCAGCAGAGAAACCCAACATCTCAATATCTGCCTGAATCTGACAAAGTTTCTCCATCTGACTATCCACCCTTTGATTAACATCCCCAAAGATGTCTTTATTCCAAACCTTAATAGTCTGCCTCAACCTTTTAAGCTTCCACATGATGCGCAACAGAAGGTTAGGCGATGCGCATGAAAGGGCCCAAGAAGAAGTTACTAGATCTGAAAACGAGTCATGGTAAACCCACAAACGCTGGAAATGAAATAGAATCGGACCACTGCTTAAAGAAGATGAGCAAGAGACCAAAATGGGATGGTGATCCGAGCCTATGCGAGGACGAACCAAACCCTTGTCAACTTGCCAAAGAGAGAAAAATTGACACGTTGCTAGGGCTCGATCCAATTTAGCCTGGAGAAGGGATACAGGCGTACGGGGAGAGCACCAAGTGAACGAGTTCCCCGTTGTCGGTAGAAAACAAACCAGCATCCTCCAAAAAATCCCTGAAGTCCTGACAAGAGACCTGGGATAAAATACCACTGCCCGAACGCTCATGATGACCCAAAAAAGCATTAAAATCCGCGATAAGCAATAAATCATCAAGACCCAAATTTCTCAAATCCAGCCAAAGCGTGCGCCGAGCAATATGATTACATAAACCATGAACAAAGCCAATATGATAAACCAGAGAACCCAACTGAACCTGCAGAACAATACATTGAGAAGAAATCCAAACCTGTTGCAAAATAGAGATGCCAGGATCACAGAAAACCTAAATATCAGCCCGACCATTAGAAAGAAAGTTTTGAGCCACGAAACTCAAACCCAGACTACTCCATTAGGAAGCTGATATCGAAGAAATGTCCACCTTAAGCTCACAGATAGCCAAAATCGAAGGTTTATACTTCTGACATAAAGCCTTAAGAACATTACGAGAAGCAATGTTCCCAATCCCCCGGATATTACAGAAGATGCAATTCATTGAGACGGAGGGGGTGGGACAGCCCGTGTCGAGCGCACGGTAAAAAAAAGAGTGTGGTGTGTCGCAGAATCCGACCATTGAGCATTAGCAACTTCCTCAGCATAATCCGCCACTACAAGAAAAATGCTCAAAGACATCGCTTAAAAGACATCAGTTTCATGAATTTTATTATGTCTTATACTATACAACATCATGTTTTAAGTGAAGCGATGTTGCTGACCGGAATTGTTTTGCTATTACACATTATTTTTAAGAGCTGATGTCTTTGACCACCCCTTTCTTACTTTATAACATCATTTTTAAGATCGGTTATTCAAACAGATTTCTTTGTCCATCTTTTATTGGTTTATAACATCACTATTAACATCATTTACTTAAATTAGATGTTATAACTCAATTATTATCACTTTAAGAAAAAACATCAAGGGATAATTACAAAAAGTACCTTTGAGGTTTGACCTAATTACAAAAAAACCCAACTAACTTTTAAAATTATAAAAGGTACCCCTGAGGTTTGATTTAATGTTAAAATTAAGGAGCTAATTGTAATATTTTTATAAATGCGAGGGGGTATTTTGAAATATTATTTGCTTATGAAGGAGTAAATATTAGACACAATAAAACTTTAGGGGTATTTTTTGTAATTTTGAAAGTTAACTAGGTTTTTTATAATTATATCAAACCTCAAGGGTACTTTTTGTAATTAATTCTAAAATTAATTTTCCCCAATTTTTTAATAGATATTTTCCCGAAAATTTTACCAACCCACCAAACCCCAAAAATCTCAACACTTAGAACATTCTTCAGAGATTTAGAAACCCTCGTCAATTCTTCTAACCCTCATCAGCTACTTCTCCTTCAAAATCCGTCATTCCCTCGTCAACGATTTTCCAAGAAAAGTGCTTCTCTTGCCGTCCTTGTCATTGTAGACGTTGAGTTCCAGAGTTTCTTTAGGTATCAAACGGCGTCATGAACTCGAACTCGACGATGACGTAGGCGCTCGTCGTGCCTTGGCCGTCTTTCGGCATCAGATTTTCTGCGTTGCCTAAGCCCATCGAGCTCAGGTTATCTTTTTTTCTTTCTCTTGATGTATTTGTTATTTGAGGTTTTCTTGTTTGTTGATTTTCTTTTTGTGGGTTTTTTATGCAGGGGAAGTATTGCCCTAGGGACAATGTTGTTAATATTGGGGGGGGGGGGGAGGTATAAGAGGAAGAGAGTTGTTTTCTTGAAGTAGCTTTCATCCAGTTTGCTTCTTGTCTCTGGTGACCTTTTATTTTTGTCTTTGATTTCCCACTATTGCCATTTTGTGCTTTGAATCTGTTGTTTTTATCTGTCGGTAGTTGAACAACCTAAAAGATGGTCTTATTCAATAACAAATTAACATTTTCCGTGTTAATTACCAAAAAGAAAATCTTAGACTGTGTTCATCCCTGTCTTGCCATTGCTAATTTATTTTGCTCTTCTAGTTGGTAAAGGCGACTGTCCAAAGGATGGTCAACTGGTTTCTCTTTAATTTGACTTGTTTTTTTTATAACTCTTTGCTTTCTTTTCTAAAATTGATACTGAAGTTACAATGTAGAATTGAGTTGCATGCATTTTGGCACCTATTAATATTAAAGAATCAATGGTCAAACATTTTGACATGTTTTGTTGTTTCATGTGTAAATTGAGATTGTAGAATAATACTGTTTCATACATCCATCATATGTTGGGTATTTGAGATTGAGATTATCTTTTAAGTGGCTAACTTTTAGTATTAATTTCTCATTCACCCGAAATTGGTTTTGAGAAATTCAAAATGCCAATCTCATATACTCAGTGGAATTTTATCATATAATTTAATTACATTTCCCACCAATAGAAACCACTTAAATATTTGGTCAAAAATGGGTCAACACCCATTTCTTCAAAAACCAAATTCCAACAATCACCCACATGAATGAAATTAATCCATGCATGTATGCGAATTCGCTTGAAAGTCTCGGCGAACTGTTATTGCATCTGGATGGTTGCTTGTGGCTTTGAACGTTCCTTATAGTAAAATACTATCGGATTTACTGATTGCTCAGTGACGCGATGTCTTGAACTGCTCAGTCCTTTGTGTAAACCGAGACAATAGTACTTACACAATAACAATCCTAACACCTGTAGTTCTCACGTTATGTCCATTTCAGCCCTGACCATATCTTAGACTCATAAGTGTTTCTTTGATGCGACCATTACTTCTCACTTATATAGGTGATCTCTTATTGAAGAGTATCCTGCCATACTCCACCTTTTGATATAGGAATCATTAAAAGTCTTAAACTTAATATTTGTAGGTCCCAAGGGGTGTGAGTAAGGTTTAGAAGGGGGGTTGAATAAAGCTTACCAAATTTTCGATTTTAGTCATTTTAAAATTATAACAGAGTTGACTCAAACAAATTGTGTCCTTGAGGGACAATTAAGTCGGTTATTCAAATAAGTTAGCCACTTAATAGACTCGATAGAGTCGTTGATAGAATAACTCGGGCCTGCTTAACCTAAACTTAACTTGGTTGGTTTGGTTTTATCAGCCAAGACTTAACACCCTTGATTTGTTTTAAGTTCGTTCTAACACTTGATTTTTAGCACTTGGTTATTAATCGGTTGGATAACAAATATGATTCTAATAGCGAGATGATGTACGTATGCAAGAAAGTAAATGTGATCAAAGTAAATGACACAAATATTTTTATAGAGGTTCAAGATGAGGTAGTTCTTCTAATCCTCTCGACTCTAACTCCTGGAGGAATCCACTAAGTAACAGATCGCTTTACAAAGTGGTGAACATGTCCTAGAGACAGACTTGATCACACAAAGTGCCTTCTTCTCTTGCGACTCGCTTTCTTCACAGGGCAAATTTTGCTTTGCTACTTGACTCACTTCTCAAGTTCTTGGATTTGATCACGTAGCCCTCCAACAAACTTGATACTGGTTCGACCTTGAACCTTCCTACAATCCTTCTTGGAAAGTAGACCCCTTTTGATTCTTCAAAAGTTTCCTCTTCAACAGATTTGAAGTTGTCTTTCCTTCACAGCTTGTGTTGGATCGATTTCCTTCGAGTTTCAGACTTGAGGATTTGCTTGAAAGTACTTGAGAATAATGCAGGTTAATTGCTTGAATATGACTTTTGCACCTCTAATCTCCTTGAATCTTGACAGGTTTTTCTTGTTTCCTGTCATATGTCTGGAACAACCACTATCCATGTACCAAGTCCTTGGCACTCAACTGTTCCTTGAACCTTCAATCAAGGAAATCAGTTTTTAGGTACCCATACTTGCCTGGGTCCTGAGGGGTTAGTGCTATAAGATGATCCAACCAACCTATAGCCAAAGGACTTGACTCTAAGAGGTTGCCATCTATCTGTGCCATAATCATAGTGCACATTATCAAATTGCTTGGGGGTTTTATGTTCATACAACTGTCTCTTTTGTCTGTATGCTTGTGTGTGTGTTTTAGCAATTTCTTTCTTGGGATAGTTGTGAAAATTCTGGGTGTAGTGCTTGGGTGCATATGTGTGCTGATAATAGCTCTTTTGCCTTTGGAATGACCTTTGCTGAGTTTTAGGTCTTTGCCATCTTGGCTTGTATTCCATAGGTCTTTGCTGATGTTTCACATTATTTCAATCAACATAGTTTGGATAGTTTCTACCATTCCCATCATATGTGTTTCTCTGATGAAACTTCTGGGGTTTTTGGTAGCTCTGTTTGCTTTTCACAGAGTATTTTCTGTTTGGAGTTTCTTTGAGGAACTCGGGATTTCTTCTCGCTTTTCCTCTCAAAGATACTCAATCGCTATTTTCCTTTTCCTTTGTATCCAATGCCAGTTTGTTTGTGATTGTGCTTAGGAGTGAATATGGCTGCAACATTTGGTGTTTTGGATTTTTGAGATGCTTCATTACTTGAAGATCCTTTTTTTCCAAAATCACTCTTGGAGTTTGACTGTGCACAAAGGAGTTAAACCCTATGCCTGTCTTATCTCCACATTCTTTTTGACTCATGATAAGGTCATCCAGTGATTTGGATGCCTTTGTAAATGAGACAATCACATTTTTGAGATCTTTTTCCTTCTTTTCTATAGCAGCTAACTCTGCTATGATCTTGGCATTCTCAGCCTTCAGCTTAGTGTTCCCATCAGCTATGTGACTCAGACTACTTAACTCTTTAGTCAGCTGTGAGTTTTGGCTTTTAAGCTGGCTGTTTTCCTCATTTAGAATTGTGTGTGAGGATTTTATGTGTTCAAAATCTTTCATCATTTTGCCTAATGAATCATAAAGATCAGTGGGTGATGAAGTGTGTGTATCACAATTACTATCACTTGAATCTGAATGAGATGAGTTAGAGTGCACCTCAACTTCTTGATCTGGTTGATCTTGTTCTTTAGCCATAAGGCAAATCATAGCCTCTTCCTCAGAGTCACTTGAGTAGTCGCTTCACTACTCTCTCCGAGTCCGCCGCTTTTTAAACTTGGTCGTCTCGAGTTTCAAAGACTAACATGGCTTTCTTCTTTTCTTGCCTTCTTTCCCCGAAGACTTTTCTTTTTCTTTTTCATTCCTATATTTGTTGACTGCTGGATAAGAACAATCAACTGCAAAATGTCCTGGTTGTCTGCAGTTCCAACACAGGTTTTCAACTCTTTGATCAGCTTTTTCTATTCTTGGATTATCAACTCTCTGATATTCAACCCTTTGATGCTCAGCTCTCTTGGGTGGCCTATCTTCCCTTGATTAGGAGGGAGATGAATGTCTTCTGGAGGTTTCACCCTTATTTCTTTTATAGTTCTTATTGAAGAACTTATTGAATCTTTTAACTATTAGGACAATTTCCTCCTGGTCTATGGTTTCCCTGGGTTCAGCTCTCTTTCCATCCTTGGACATCAATGCAGCTGTCTTGGGTACAACTATCTCCTCTTTCTTTTTTCTTCTCAGCTCAAACTCATATGCTTTGAGGTCTGAGAATAGCTCATGGTTAGATGTTCTTGAGAGATCAATTGAATGTCTCAGGGCCATAGTCTTCATTTCCCATTGAGCTGGGAGGCTCCTTAAGATCTTCATGCACATTTCCTTTTGTGTATATTCTTTCCCAAGAGCTAAAAGCTCATTTGTGATTTAAGTGAATATGGCATCTAGCTGATCCATGGTTTCACCTGCAAGCATTTTGAAATTTTCAAATTTTTGAACAAGAACAGACAATTTAATTTCTTTAATTTGTTCTGATCCTTCACAAATTAAAGTCAGTTTATCCCAGATTTCTTTTGCAGATTTGCAAGATTTGACTTTATTGAACATTGCTTTGTCCAATGTCTTGTAGAGTATGTCCTTGGCCGCATTGTCCAAGTTATATCTCTTCCTGTCATCATTTGTCCACTCAGTCCTTAGTTTTTCAACCATGACTGGTCTTGCTTGAAAGAAGACTTATTCTCCTTCACCGCAAAATTCAGCGCTCATCTTACTACCGTGTTCACTTTCGATGATTTGCGGTGGCCCATCCTCTATCACAAGCCACATTTCATCATGTAATGAAGATAGATGAGCCTACATACGAATTTTCCAATCATCAAATTCTTCAACAGTGAACATAGGAATGCGTGTCAGATTTTCTCCCATAATAATAGCTTTGCTTAAAATGAAAGATTTTGAAAATACAAGTGTTTAAAACCTTTTTGAAAAGATAGAGATCTAGTTCAGTAACCAGTGCGGAAGGCTCAATGAACAACCGCTCTGATACCGCTTATAGATCCCAAGGGGTGTGAGTAAGGTTTAGAAGGGGGGGTTGAATAAACCTTAACAAATTTTCGATTTAAGTCATTTTAAAATTATAACAGAGTTGACTCAAACAGCTGTGTCCTTGAGGGACAACTAAGTTGGTTATTCAGCTAAGTTAGCCACTCAACAAACTCGATAGAGTCATTTGATAGAATAACTCGGCTGTTTAACCTAAACTTAACTTGACTGGTTTGGTTTTATCAGCGGAAGACTTAACACCCTTGCTTTGTTTTAAGTTTGTTTTAACACTTGATTTTTAGCACTTTGGTTATTAATCAATTGGACAACAAATATGATTCTAACAGCAGATATGATGTAAGTATGCAAGAAAGTAAATGTGCTGAAAGTAAATGACACAAATATTTTTATAGAGGTTCGAAGATGGGGTAATTCTTCTAATCCTCTCTTCTCCAACTCCTGGAGAAATCCACTAAGTAACAGATAAGTTTACAAAGTGGTGAACAGTCTGGAGACAACCTTGATCACACAGCTGACTTCTCTTACGACTCAGCTTCTTCACAGGGCAGCTGCCTTGCTACTTCAGTTCACTTCTCAAGTTCTTGGATTTGATCACGTAGCCCTCCAACAAAGTTGATACTGGTTCGACTTTGAACCTTCCTACAATTCTTCTTGGAAAGTAGACACCTTTTGATTCTTCAAAAGTTTCCTCTTCAACAGATTTAAAGTTGTCTTTCCTTCACAGCTTGTGTTGTATCTATTTCCTTCGAGTTTCAGACTTGAGGATTTGCTTGAAAGTACTTGAGAATAATGCAGGTTAATTGCTTGAATATTGCTTGCTTGTTTGTGGTTCATGTAACATTTTCTCAATAAATTCCTCAGCCTTTTATAGTGCACTTTTGAAATTTTGCCCATTGAAGAGATAGGCTAATTTCAAAAGTTACTTATGTTCGTTGACTTGTCTTGTCTGTAGTCATTGATGTTGACATTTCCTCGTATTAAATGTCTTGCAACATTGCAGATTTTTTGACACACAGTGCAGTGTTTCCCATTGGTTTATTCCATTTGCACAAAATTGGGACTAACACTTTACATTTGACAACTTTGACATGTTACTATTCTGAGTAACATTCTTGACTTCAATCAACGGATATAATTCAGTTGTCTTGACTAGACTGTTGTCTTTACCCCAGGTGACTTGAGTTAGCTTCCAGTGATTGGATGACTCAACTGTCACTTCAACTTTGAGACTTGGCTTCTTGAGATAACTTGATTGACACTTCTTACAACTGTTCCTCATCTGACACACCTTCAGTCGAGTCCTTGACTTCCTTCTTGGCCATACTCAGCTGACACACAGCAGAGTCTTCAATCCAGTCCGCAGTTGACTTCTTGTTTTCCTTGGCATAGCTGACTTGACTCAGCTTTCCAGCCCTGTCTATTACAATACAAATTACAAGGAAAATGGGGTGCCAACTTCCTAGTTTAGGTTTTACATGGTATCATCAAAATCTATAAAATAAATTTCCTAACAACCTCACCACATTCAACATGTTTCTATTTCACTTGGAAGTTCGGGAATGAGCTAACACATTTTCCAAGTGTATAGCTGAATATTCAGAACTTAGTTGTCCCATTGAACCAAGGTCTTGGGATCTCCAATTCACAAGGTTGGGTTACCGCTATGAACATTCTTTATTTTGTGGATTTTAAATCCATCCCCCTTAACAATTTATACAATTGATCTCAATTTATTCCTTTTGTCTGCGAATCCGCTAAGTTTTTCTTTGACTTCACATAGTCAACCGAAATAACCCCATTTGATATCAACTGTCTGATGGTATTGTGTCTTCAATGAATATGTCTAGACTTAGCATTATACATACTACTTTGTGCCTTTCCAATTGCCGATCGACTATCAAACTGTAACGAAACAGGTGGCACCGGCTTATTCCAACAAAGAAAATCTTCCAATAAGTTTCTAAGCCATTCTGCTTCTTTTCTAGCTTTATCTAAAGCAATGAACTCGGATTCCATAGTGGATCGGTTATACACGTTTGCTTATAATACTTCCATGACATTGCTCCTCCACATATGGTGAAAACATATCAACTTGTGGACTTAGAGTCTTTTGTGTCTGGTATCTAATTGGCATCACAGTATCCTTCTAATTACTGTTCGATATCTCGTATAAATTATTTCATAGTTCATGGTATACTTTCCCGGGTCAAGGCTTTCCAGTGATCCTGACCTAGGTTAGTTGTGCACCTACTTAGCTTACTCACTGTATATGCAATGTCTGGATGTGTACAATTCGTTAAGTACATCACATTGCCAATTATCATTGCATATTCCAGCTGAGGAACAGGTTCTCCTCTATTTTTGGCCAAGTGTAGACTTAGATCTACAGGTGTCTTAGCCGAAGGACTATCAAAAACATTAAACTTTCTAAGTATGCTTTCGACATAATGAGATTGTGACAAGATAATTCCATCTGAAGTCCTAGAGATTTTAATCCCTAATATAATATCAGATAATCTCAAAGCTTTCATGTCAGAGTTCTTCTTTAACATGTTCTTAGTATACATGATTAAATCATGACTACTACCAATAATCAACATATCATACATAAAGGCAGGCTATGTCGTAATCATTTATAGTACCTTTAATGTAGACACACTTGTCACATTCATTGATTTTGAAATAATCTGACTTCATGGTCGAGTCAAACATTTCATGCCATTTCTTAGGTGCTTGTTTTAGTCCATAAAGTGACTCAACAAATTTACACACCTTTCTCTCTTGATCGGGTGCCACGAACCCCTCAGGTTGTTCCATTTAAATCTCCTCTTCAAGCTCACCATTCAAGAATGTTGTCTTCACATCCATTTGATGTATCTCAAGGTTATGCAAAGCTGCAATAGTAATGAGAGCACGAATGGATGTGATCGTCGTAGCAGGAGAATACGTATCAAAAAAGTCATATCCCTCATATTGTTTAAACCCTTTAGCTACCAAACGCGCTTTGTACTTATCTATAGATCCATCTGCTTTGTACTTCCTTTTAAGGATCTATTTCCATCCGTAAGGTCTGCAACCTGGTGGGAGATCAACCAACTCCCAAGTATTATTTTGCATGATGGAATCTTTTTCATTATTGATAGCTTCTTTCAAGAGAGAAGCTTATGGACTAGACAAAGCTTTTTGAATAGTTCTAGGTTCATTTTCTAACATATAAGTTAGAAAATTAGAACCAAAAGACTTAGCTACTTTTGTCATTTTATTGCGTCTTGGTTCCTCTTCATCATAACTTTGAAGTAACCTTTCATAAGTTTGTTTATTCAAACTTTCTTCTTTCATTTCTTTGTTCGAAATGATTGTCTCGAAGAATACAACATTCCTTGATTCTATGAACATACCATTATCTATATCAGGAATAGCTGACTTGTGCACTAAAAAGCAATATGCACTACTATTGTTTGCACATCCAATGAAAGCGCAACTAATCGTCTTGGGACCAATTCTAACTTTTTCGGCTTAGGTACTTCAACTTTAGCCAAACACCCCAACACTTTAAGGTACTTATGATGGTTTCCGTCCTTTCCATAACTCATATGGAGTTTTATTTTTACCTTTGTGTGGGATCTAATTAAGAATGTAGTTTGCAGAAAGAATAGCTTCCCCTCACTAGTTTTGGGGTAAGCCAGTGATTTTTGCGTTATTCTACACCATTTGATTGAGGTGAGTAGGGAGCTGTCGTTTGATGAATTATACCTGCTTACGAGCATAATTCTTCAAACAGAGCAACATACTCTTCACCTCCATCACTTCGAGTCATCTTAATTTTCAAATTAAGATGATTTTCAACTTCATTCTTATAAGTTGGAAAGCTACTAAAGCTTCATCTTTGCTTTTCAAAAGATATGCATAACAATATTTTGTGCAATCGTCAATAAACTGTATGAACTACTCTTTCCCAACCCGCATTTACACAAGTTTTAAATCACACACATCTGTATGAATTAACTCAAGTGGTTTTGTACTTCTCGTTACCGAATGAAACGGTGCTTTAGCCATTTTTGCTTCAACACAAATTTCGTGTTTCTCTTCTGAATCGGTTTTAAACGTTGGTATTAATTCCAGATTCACTAACCTTTTAATTGTGTTGAAGTTTACGTGTCCTAATCTATCCTGCCATAAATTAGAACAATCCAACAAGTAAACATAATTAATATTCTTATTTTTCACCTCTTGGCGGAAAACACTCAGTACAAACATTTTGAAGAGCCCTTTATGTCATGCCCTAAATGGGACGCGACGACGATCCACAACATAAATACAAATAACCAAACAGTCTAGACGGATATCAACGAAAACCCAATGAAACAGAGTCAAATAGCAGCGGAAATAAAATAACATAAGTACAAATTACAACTTACAGTCCCACAAATATCCGAATTACATCCCCGGAATCAACTAAAGATAACAACTTAATAGTCAAAGGGTCCTACGCCCTTCAGTTACAGACCGGAACGAAAAGAAAATAAAAGAGTCCAACAGTGAAAACAAGAAACAAGTCCAGCAACAACAACAATAAAAGATAGTGAGTCCAACAAGCGGAGTATGGAAGCTCAGTCCGTGGTCGGTTCAGCATCTTCAACGAAGTCCTCATCTAAAAGTTGGAAAATAGGAGGGGATGAGACAGAAATCTCAGTGGATTGGGTGATCGTGTGCAAGTGTGGCACGATATATAGTTAATGCGAGAAAACAGTTATATGAAAACGCGTGATATATGATGCATGAATTCACACACAGTCCACAAGCGTCGTGATAAATATATTTAATTAATATACTTATATAGTTTAAGAAATAGTTCGTGGTCACACAAGCACTAAGTGGTTCAGGCAAGACAGGTAGGATTGCGTACGGGAATGTAACGCCAATCCTATGCAAGACAAATAATGGTTGCGTACGGATTTGTAGCGCCAACCAATGCAATACAAGTAGCAGTTGTGTACGGATTTGTAGCGCCAACCAACGGGTCCGATTAACTCCGGAATCGTTTGGATCATACAGCGATTCTTTCGTTCTTCCTTGTAACTCCCGAGCAAGATGGTCCAAGATCTGTCACCTTATCGCTCCATAGGCAAAGACAAAATCCACACCGGAGCTAGCAAGGCTCGGATTTGTCATAATCATGATTATACCTCAAATACTTATGACCCGCTTCCCTTGACAAACTCTCCCTCGGGCCATGGGGATTAGGGCGATGGGGCCTAAGAGTAGAATAGCAGCCGAGCTGCCCGGTTCCATCCCCGACGTATCCATTCCGACTGTGAGGTCGACACACCAAGTTGACTTAGGCAGGAAAGTACATACAAGTTCAGGTAGTCAACCAGGCAGTCGAGTATTATTGATTCAGGGAAGCAGTTCAGGAAAATTTTCAAAAATTGCGAGTGGCAATTATGGCGTTGGTGGAGTCATTTGGATGAAGATGATTACCGGAAGGATAAGCAATCTTCGATATCATGAAAGATTAGGCGGAACATAAGTTCCGTTATAGATTCAAAATCGCAAGACGAGGAAGTCGCTCCGCGATCGGGTATTAATCGGTCAAGACGATCCGATAAGTCAAGGGGTTTTTGAGAAATTAAAATATTTTATTTAATAATTAAAGTCAGAGGGTCCAGGGCTGTTTTAGTAAAAGGAAAATAATTTGAATTAGGTCCTTGATAAAAAGAAAATTTACAATTAGCCCCATTTTGTAAAATTTAATACTTTTGGGGTTAAAAATTGAATAAATAAATATCCCGACCTTGAAAAATTATGAGGTCAGTTCCTAAAATCTCTAAATTGTTCAGAGATTCAGGTTTTTAAAGTTTTGAGGTCAATTTCTTATACAATTCTCACATTGGCCCCAAATTTGTTAAAATTATCATTTGGGCCTTAAGTTTAAAATAATCGGAACTCACAAACCGAAAGGGCTTTTAATGTGATTCCAGTTGGAAAATATTGTTGGCAAATATCACTAAGGTTAGTGGGATATTGGGAAAAAAGCAGTTTTTAAAAGAAATAAGTGTAGGTCCTTTAACGTTTGAAAATCTCATTTTTATCCAATTTTGAAATAATTGTCTTTAAGGCTTTTAGGGGTTCAATTGTTATGAAATTTGAACCTTGGGTCCAAAATATAATTAAGTTATAGTTAAATTAGTATTTCCAGGTGCATGGGCTGCATAAGATCTGGAAATTTCATTTGGGTCCTCAAGTTTAATCTTTTACACTTTAGTCCCTCAATTTTAGTAAAATTACTTTCCAAGTTCAAAACACTTGGATTTTTGGAATACATTTAAAATATGTCATTTCCAGTCCCTTAAGAGTGAAATTTCAAATTTTAAAATTAAGGTCTGGTACAGTTTCAAAAATTGCATAGTAGCCCTTAAACTTCTAAAATTTTACCATCTAGTCCTTGGGCTTTTAATGGTTCATTTTATTTATCTTAAAACTTTATTAAAATGTCCAAAAGTCATTTTTGAACCTGAGTACAGTCCCAAAATTTGAAATTTGCAGAGGGGTCCTTTAAGTTTTATTTTCTTGCAATTTAGTCATCCCCTCCTTAAAAGAATTTTGTCCCCAAATTCTCTTCAGAATAGTTCTGGATATTGATTCCTCATGTCCTCTTCCATCTCCCACGTTGCGTCTTCGTCTAGGTTGTGGTTCTGCCACACCACTTTAACCATCGGAATTTCCCTTTTACGCAACTGTCGTATCTGCAGATCAATGATCCGGATCGGCCTCTCGGTGTAAGATAAATTTTCCATTAGAGGAGGAGTATCACGAGTGATGATATGTTCGGGATCTGGTTGATACTCTTCAATCTCGATACGTGGAATACATCGTGCATTCCCGCATATGGTGCTGGTAACTCGAGTCGGTAGGCTAACTTTTCCGATTCTCTCAGAAATCTTGTAAGGTCCAACATATCTCGACTCTACTTGCCTCCTTTCTTCGGATTGATCAATCCTTTCCGTGGTGAGAGTCCGAGAAATACTTCATCTCGACTTCAAATTCCAAATCCTTTCTTCTCATGTCCGCGAACTCTTTTGGCGGCTCTCGAGCCGTGCGAATCCGCTCCTTGATCGCTTGACCTTCTCCATGGCCTCCCGAACTAAGTCGACCTTTGGAATCGAGGCGACTTTCATTTCTCTTTCGAGTCCATTGGTCATCAATTTCCCAAAGATAGTGGGGATCTACATTTTCTCCCATACAATGCCTCGTAGGTGCCATCCCAATCGTGGCCTGATAACTGTTATTGTAGGTGAACTTGGCTAATGGTAAGTGCAAATCCCAACTTCCTTGGAAATCCAACGTGCAGGTTTGCAGCATATCTTCTAGGGTTTGAATTGTTCGCTCAGATCGTCCCATCGCTTTGTGGATGTCTTCTTTGTCTTTGAAACTTAGCGAGGTACCCAATTCCTCATGCAAGCACTTCCAAAACTGAGACAAACCTCGGGTCTCTCACGATACTATGTCGATCGGTACTCCATGCGGTTGAATGATCTCTGGATATAAGTCCGCATGTTTCGCAAGCTATCGCTTTCTTGATGGGTAAGAAGTGTGCGATTTTGTGAGTCGGTCTACAACTACCCAAATAGCATCATGGCCTCCTATGGTCCTTGGTAGATCCGTCACGAAGTCCATCGTTATGTGTTCCCATTTCCACTCGGGAATTCTCAACGGTTGTAGTAAACCAGATAGTCGTTGGTGTTCTGCTTTTACTCGTTGATAAGTCAAACATCTCGCAACGAACTCCGCTACCTGGTTCTTCATGTTTACCCACCAATAACTTCGTTTCAAATCCTTATACATCTTGTTTCCTCCAGGATGTATAGTGTATTTTGAACGGTGTGCCTCTGCGAGGATTTTATTCCTAATCTGCTCGTTACTCGGTACACAAACTCGATTCCAAAATCTGATAACTCCATCTTTATGTACCGAGAATTCTGATCTCTCTCCTTTAAGTATCTTCTCCTTCAGTTTTTGAAGATGCACATCAGTCCCCTGTGCCTCCTTAATCTCATTCAGCAGATCGGGTTTAACTAAAATGTTAGCACATGAAATCTGAGTATTGGTTCTCGTCAGATTCCAATTGCTCAGCTCTTCTAATGATTCCCACTCTCGAATCATAAGTCTAGTTAAGCTCGCCTTTCTGCTCTAAGAGTCAGCTACTACGTTAGCTTTCCAGGGATGGTTTTGAATATCAAAGTGATAGTCCTCAATCAACTCCATCCATCTCCGTTGCCTCAGATTGAGATCTTTCTGGGAGAATAGATATTTCAAGCTCTTATGATCTGTGAAAACCGTGAATGTTGCTCCGTAGAGATAGTGTCTCCATTTCTTTAACGCGAACACTATCGCTGCCAATTCCAAGTCATGCGTTGGATAATTGGCTTCATACGGCTTGAGCTTTCGTGATGCATAAGCGATGACTTTTCCTTCCTGCATGAGCACTGCTCCTAGTCCTTCCTTTGATGCATCACTGTAGATGACAAAGTTTTCTGTTCCCTTTGGAAGAGTTAAGACTGGAGCTGCAGTAAGTCGTTTCTTCAGCTCTTGGAAACTAGCCTCGCACTTGTCATTCCACTCAAACTTGACTTGCTTCTGGGTTAATCGAGTGAGTGGTCCGGCTATCTTGGAGAAATCCTGGATAAATCTTCGATAATATCCAAATAGTCCTAGAAACTCCCGATCTCCGCTGCACGGGTTGTTTCCATTCAACCACCGCCTCTGTACCTTGAAGGATCCACGGCAATCCCGGTGCGGATACTATGTGTCCCAAGAATGCGACTTCACTAAGCCAAAATTCGCACTTGCTAAATTTGGCATACAGCTTATGCTCTCGTAGTGTCTCCAAAACAATTTTCAGATGATGTTCATGCTCGTCTCTAGACTTAGAGTATACGAGTATGTCATCAATGAATATCACTATGAATTGATCTAAATAAGGTTGAAAGACTCGATGCATCAGGTCCATAAATAATGCTAGTGCATTCGTCAGACCGAAAGGCATCACTACAAACTCGTAGTGTCCATATCGGGTTTGAAATGCAGTTTTGGAAATGTCTTCTTCGCGGATCTTCAGTTGGTAATATCCTTGTTGTAAATCGAACTTCGGGTACACCATCGCTCCTTGAAGTTGATCAAACAGTTCGTCTATCCTCGGGAGGGGATATTTGTTCTTGATGGTCATGCTATTAAGACTACAATAATCTATACACAGTCTTAATGTGTCATCCTTCTTTTTGACAAATAGTACAGGTGCTCCCCACGGAGACGTACTCGGTCGGATAAATCCCACATCCATCAATTTCTGTAGTTGAATCTTCAACTCTTGCAACTAAAGAGGAGCCATTCTATACGGTGTTCTAGCAATCGGGGCGGTTCTCGGTAATACCTCAATGGTGAACTCGACTTCCCTATCTGGAGGGACAGTGGTGAGTTCTTGTGGAAATACATCCGTGTATGCTGATACTATAGGTACTTGGTTATTTTGTGTCTCAACCTTGGGTTTGTTAATTACAAACGCCAAGTACCCTTGAGCCCCTCTAGTGATCGCCTTCCTCGCTTTCATTGCTGAAATGATTGGGGCAATCTTAACTCGTGCCCTTCCCGAAATTTCCACTTCGGGCTTTCCGGGTTCACATAGCTGAATGGACTTGTTATGGCAGTCCATTTGTGCATGGTGTGCAGACAACCAGTTCATTCCCAATATCACGTCGTATTCAGATATAGGTAATAAGATCAAATCGGCAGGAAAATTTATCTCATCAATCTTAACTATGCATGCATTATAGATCATATCTGTTATCTGACTTGCACCCATAGGAGTTGACACCTCTAGACATACATGCATATGTTCCATGCATGCATGCAGTTTGTGTACAAAATGCGGTGCAACAAATGAATGCGTTGATCCAGGGTCGAATAGTATTTTAGCGTAGTGGTTAGATACTAGAAGCGTACCTTCCACCACGCCTGCCTGCCTCGAGCCTCATGTCCGCGAGTGCAAATGCTCAAGCGGGCATCCTTGCCGATTACCCTGCCATTGCCCGCTTCAAGTGCGCTGTTTGGTTCGATTTTAACTGACAGATTTCAGTAATCTTTCACCAGTGCCGATTACCACACATAAGCAAACACTTTCCTTGTTTACGCCAACAGCTTATTGGCAAGATGTCCCGGTTTACGCAATGTGCACACACTGACCCGACTTTCCAGATCGGTCCCTTCCCCTTATCTCTGCCTTATTAATCGTCCTTCAAACTTAGCAGTCGCTTAGATGGCTATCCCACACTGCCTTCTTGAGACTGTTTGATGGCCTACTATGTTGAATCATCCAATACGGTTCATCCCTACTGATGCGAGAGTCGCTTTACCGCATGGCCGAGTAGGTTGTCGGTTCAACAATCAACATTGTTTTGAAGTTCCACCTCAATCCTCGTGTGAACTTGTAAAGTCTGTCCTCTTCTCAGATCGATTGTCCCTAGAGCATACTTGGGCAATCGATGAAATTTGGACTCATACTTGAGCTACGAGACATGTTCCCCTCGTGCGTCAATCTATGGAATTCATCCCGACGCGCCTCTTTCACAACCTTGTGGAATGTACTTGCTCATTGAACTCGCCAATAAATTTCCCATGTTCGCTACTCGGTCCTGTTCCCACCTTCTCTCAATCGCCCTCCACCGGGTCTCTAGCAAATTCGATTCTAGACGAAATACGGCGAGTGTGACTTTTCTCGCTCATCCGAATATTGGAGAGCATTGAAGATATTCTCCGCTTTCTCTATCCATTCTTCTCGCTTTAAGTCGCCTCCGGCTCTCCTAAGAAAGCCGTTGGGTCGAATGTAGGAAACGCTCCAAAGTGCGATCGTCGCCTCTGCGCGGGTTCGGGAGCTCGGTGTTGAGGCTCGCTTGTTGCTTCATGAAACCAATATTTGTTGTAGGGCCTGCGGTCAAGTTGTCTCCTCGCAATGGTGGAGGAGGCGGTGGTAATTCAGGAGGGTACCCGGTCCCTGGGTATGTCGTCATTCCCTTGGGGAACTTGGCGAGGTCTCCCACGTCCACGATGTTCAACCATTCTGTATCTTGAAGTGTTAGTTGCGATCCACGAGTAATTGAATACAATAATTTTTCGCGTAAAGTAAGATATATCGTAGGGAAAGTAATAACAAAACACAAGACACTGAATAAATAGCAAAGGCATATCCATTAATGTAAAACTTGAATACACCCATGAAGGACAACAATAGTAATACCGAGTCAAAGATACATCTAAATCTAAATACAACTGAATCTAATACAACAGAAAGTAAGGTACAACATAATGGAACAAGTGTCTACAACAACAAAAGCACAAACTGACAATCAAGCTAACTAATTAGTGAGATCGCCATCATCGTCACTATCAGCTATGTCCATAATCGGGGCCTGGTCGGACTGAGGTGGTGCCTTGACCTCAGGCCAATCAATGAAATCCAACCACTGCTCGAATCCCTGTGCATCATCAAGTGCCTCAGGCTCTCCGACCTCGACTGGATCCTCCTCAGGATCCTCCTCGGGGTCCTCCTCAGGGTCCTCCTCAGCGTCGGGTATGGGCTCCACCTCGGGTGGTGGCAATGGTTGTGCATTAGCTGCCAAAGCAGCCTCTAGAGCAGCGTCTCTCTGAGCTAGGGCCTGTGTAAGGTCCTCTATCACGGTCATCTGCTTGATGAGGGTTTCCTCCAAGTGCTCGATGGTATCTCGAGACATGTGGGCGTCCACTCCCACTTCTGGCGGACGTCACTTGCTCTCTTCATTTTCTCTCGCACATTTTCTGTATCTGATCCTCCCGCGCCCGTATGGTGTTGTCGCGGTCCTTAATGATGATGGTCAACTTGTTCTTTTCGTCTTGGCTCCTTGCCAAGCGCTGTGTCAAGTCCCTTATTACGCCGGGCGCTCCTGATAGCTCGAGGTCGCCAAATACTCTCCTGGTGCCGGTGAGTCGTAAGTGCCTGGTAGTACTCCGCTCGCACGACGGCTCGATAAACGCCCCACCAAGAAGGTGGCGCTGGCTCCATCCGATCAAACAAAACTAAGGCGGATCACAAAGGTAAAGGAAGGATAAGGAGAGAATAAGGAAAGAATGAACAAAGAAGTCAGTCAAGAATCAACTAAGTTAAGACAAGTATGACTATGGAACCTCAAAATATGCGTTCTAACTTAGTTTCAATCTCCATAATATGGTTCTACACCAAATTGAAATAGATTCCACACTTAATTAGTCAAGTCACGGTACTACCCAAAACACAGACCGAGGGTCCTATCCTGTGTCAGCTCGGTGTAAGTTTCCATCTTACTAGCCGAGCTCTGATACCACTCTAACTGTCATGCCCCAAAACGGGACGCGACGATGATCCACAACTTAAATACAAATAACCAAACAGTCTAGATGGATATCAACGAAAACCCAATGAAACAGAGTCAAATAGCAGCGGAAATAAAATAACATAAGTACAAATTACAACTTACAGTCCCACAAATATCCGAATTACATCCCCGGAATCAACTAAAGATAACAACTTAATAGTCAAAGGGTCCTACGCCCTTCAGTTACAGACCGGAATGAAAAGAAAATAAAAGAGTCCAATAGTGAAAACAAGAAACAAGTCCAGCAACAACAACAATAAAAGATAGTGAGTCCAACAAGCGGAGTACGGAAGCTCAGTCCGTGGTTGGTTCAGCATCTTCAACGAAGTCCTCATCTAAAGGTTGGAAAACATGAGGGGATGAGACATAAATCTCAGTGGATGGGGTGATCGTGTGCAAGTGTGGAGCGATATATAGTTAATGCGAGAAAACAGTTATATGAAAACGCGTGATATATGATGCATGAATTCACACACAGTCCACAAGCGTCGTGATAAATATATTTAATTAATATACTTATACAGTTTAAGAAAACAGTTCGTGGTCACACAAGCACTAAGTGGTTCGGGCAAGACAGGTAGGATTGCGTACGGAATGTAACGCCAATCCTATGCAAGACAAATAATGGTTGCGTATGGATTTGTAGCACCAACCAATGCAATACAAGTAGCGGTTGCGTACGGATTTGTAGCGCCAACCAAACGGTTCGATTAACTCCGAATCGTGTGGATCGACAACGATTCCTTCGTTCTTCCTTGTAACTCCCCGAGCAAGATGGTCCAAGACTGTCACCTTATCGCTCCATAGCAAAGACAAAATCCACACCGAGCTAGCAAGGCTCGGATTTGTCATAATCATGATTATACCTCAAGTACTACGACCCGCTTCCCTTGGACAAACTCCGTCCCTCGCCATGGGATTACGACGATGGGGCCTAAGAGTGGAATAGCAATGAGCTCGCTTCCATCCCCGACGTATCCATTCCGATCGTGAGCTTGACACACCAAGTTGACTCGGCAGAAAGTACATACAAGTTCACTAGTCAACCAGGCAGTCGAGTATTATTGATTCAGGGAAGCAGTTCAGGAAAATTTTTGAAAATCGCGAGTGGCAATTATGGCGTTGGTGGAGTCATTTGGATGAAGATGATTACCGAAAGGATAAGCAATCTTCGATATCATGAAAGATTAGGTAGAACATAAGTTCCGTTATAGATTCAATATCGCAAGACGAGGAAGTCGCTCCGCGATCGGGTATTAATCGGTCAAGACGATCCGATAAGTCAAGGGTTTTTTGAGAAATTAAAATATTTTATTTAATAATTAAAGTCAAAGGGTCCAGGGCTGTTTTAGTAAATGGAAAATAATTTGAATTAGGTCCTTGATAAAAAGAAAATTTACAATTAGCCCCATTTTGTAAAAACCAATACTTTTGGGGTTAAAAATTGAATAAATAAATATCCCGACCTTGAAAAATTATGAGGTCAGTTTTTAAAATCTCTAAATTGTTCAGAGATTCAGGTTTTTAAAGTTTTGAGGTCGAGTTTGTGAAGCCCCGACAATTTACTTTCCTGCCTGAGTCAACTTGGTGTGTCGAGCTCACAGTCGGAATGGATACGTCGGGGATGGAACCGGGCAGCTCGGCTGCTATTCCACTCTTCCGGCCCCATCGCCCTAATCCTGCAACTGAGGGACGGAGTTTGTCCAAGGGAAGCGGGTCGTAGTACCTGAGGTATAATCATGATTATGACAGATCCGAGCCTTGCAAGCTCCACTGTGAATTTTGTCTTTGCCTACGGAGCGATAAGGTGCCGGTCTTGGACCATACTGACTGGGGAGTTACAAGGAAGAATGAAGGAATCGCTGTCTGATCCACACGATTCCGGAGTTATCGGACCCGTTTTGGTTGCCGTTACATTTCCGTACGCAACCGCTACCTGTTTTGCATTGGTTGGCGCTACAAATCCGTATGCAACCATTAATTGCCTTGCATGGGATTGGCGTTACACTTCCGCATTTAACAATCCTACCTGTCTTGATCAATAACATAGTGCCTGTGTGACCATGAACTGTTTTCTTGAATCGTATAAGTATATTATTTAAATATTTTATCACGACGCTTATGAATCGTGTGTGAATTCATGCATCATACTCACGCATTTTCATATAATCTGTTTTCTCACATTAACTATATTGCGCCACACTCGCATTACCCATCACCCCATCCACCGAGATTTCTGTCTCATCCCCACCTATTTTCTAACCTTAGATGAGGATTTCGTTGAGGATGCGAACCTAAGCTCTGGATTGAGACTTTGTACTACGCTTGTTGGATTCGTTACTTTTTCTTTGTTGATTGGACTCTTATCTTATGTTGTTGTCAGACTTTTGTATCTCTTTCTATTCGGGTTTGTAACTAAAGGGCGTAGGACCCTTTGACTTTAAGTTACTATATTTTGTTGACTTTCGGGTTGTAATTTGGATGATGGATCGTAGACTTTAAGTTGTACTTGTACTTGTTATTTAATTATTCCGCTGCTATTTAGACTCTGTCTCATTGGGTTCTCGTTGATATTTGTCTGGACTGTTTGGTTGTTGTATTTAAGTTGTGGATCGTTCGTCGCGTCCCGTTTGGGGCGTGACAGAGTTTTTATAAAATTCTCACATTGGCCCCAAATTTGTTAAAATTATCATTTCGGGCCTTAAGTTTAAAATAATCGGAACTCACAAACCGGAAGGGCTTTTAATGTGATTCCAGTTGGAAAATATCACTAAGGTTAGTGGGATATTGGGTAAAAAGCAGTTTTTAAAAGAAATAAGTGTAGGTCCTTTAACGTTTGAAAATCTCATTTTTGTCCCATTTTGAAATAATTGCCTTTAAGGCTTTTAGGGGTTCAATTGTTATGAAATTTGAACCTTGGGTCCAAAATATAATTAAGTTATAGTTAAATTAGTATTTCAGGTGCATGGGCTGCATAAGGCCTGGAAATTTCATTTGGGTCCTCAAGTTTAATCTTTTACACTTTAGTCCCTCAATTTTAGTAAAATTACTTTCCAAACTCTAAACACTTGGATTTTTGGAATACATTTAAAATATGTCATTTCCAGTCCCATAAGAGTGAAATTTCAAATTTTAAAATTAAGGTCTGGTACAGTTTCAAAAATTGCAAAGTAGCCCTTAAGCTTCTAAAATTTTACAATCTAGTCATTGGGCATAGAACCGTCTTATTGATATTTGAACTAAGTTAGAACGCATATTTTGAGATTTCATAGTCATACTTGTCTTTACTTAGTTGATTCTCGACTGATTTCCCTTATTTATTCTTTCCTTATTCTCTTCTTATCTTTCCTCTACCTTTGACTGATCCGCCTTAGTTTTGTTTGATCAGGATGGAGCCGACGCCACCTTCATGGTGGGATGTATTCCATGCCCATGCTGAGCGGGAATATTACCGGGCACTGATGATTCATTGGCATCGGGAAAGTGAACGCGCGACTATAGAGCTAGCCCAAGAGCGCCAACGCAATAGGGACCTGACTCAGCGCTTGGCGATGAGCCAAGATGAGAAGAACGAGCTGACCACTGTCATCAAGGACCGCGATAACACCATAAGAGTGCGGGAGGACCAAATACAGAGTATCCAGGAATGCCTGGATAACGTGCGGGAGAAGATGAAGAGGACTAGTGACGGCCGCCAGAAATGGGAGATTGACGCCCGCCTATCCCGTGACACCGTCGAGCGCTTGGAGGAGACCCTCATCAAGCGCATGACCTTACACAGCCCTAGCTTAGTGAGACGCCGCTCTAGAGGTCGCTTTAGCGAGCCCAATGCTCAGCCATTGCCACCGCCCCGAGGCGAGCTCGTACTGATGCCGAGGAGGATCCCGAGGAGGATCCAGTCGACATTGGAGAGCCGGAGGCACTCGAGGCTGCTCCACTCGATGAGGCTCAAGGATTCGAGCAGTGGTTGGACTTCATGGATTGGCCCGAGGTTGAGGCGCCACCTCAGCCCGACCCAGCCCCGATTATAGACATAGCGGCGAGCGACGATGATGGCGATCTCACTGATTAGCTAGCAGATTGTCAGTTTGTACTTTTGTTGTTGTAGCCGTGTATTCCAGTGTTGTACTTTACCTTATTGTACTAGATTCGGATGTATTTTGATTCCATGTATCTGACTTAGTAATTCTGTTGTTGTATGGTGTATTCAAATTTTACATTAATGGATATGCCTTTTGCTATTTATTTAGTGTCTTGTGTTGATGTTACTTTCCCTGCGATATCACTTGCTTTACGCGAATCATTATTGTATTCATTTACTCGCGAATCGCAACTAACGCTTCAAGATACCGAATGGCAGAACATCGAGGACGTGGGAGACCTCGTCGCGTTCCACGAGGAGACGATGATGTACCCAGGGATCGGGTACCCTCTCCGAAATTACCACCACCTCCTCCACCTGCCGCAGGAGACAATCTGACCGCACAAGCCTTACAGCAAATACTGGTTTTTATGAGGCAACAGGCAGAGCCTCAACCCCGTGCTCCCAAACCCGCCAGAGAGGCGAACGATCGCACGTTGGAGCGATTCCTACGGTTCGACCCACCAACCTTCTTGGGAGAGCCGGACAATGTGAAAGCAGAAGAATGGATAGAGAAGCTGGAGAATATCTTCAATGCTCTTCAATACTCCGATGAGCAAAGAGTCACACTCGGTATTTCGTCTGAATCGGCCGCTAGAGACTGTGGAGGGCGATTGAAAAGGAGATGGGAACAGACCGAGAGTAATCGTAAACATGGGGAAATTTCTTGGCCGAGTTCAATGAACAGTATCTTCCACAGGTTGTGAAAGAAGCACGCCGAGATGAATTTCACAGATTGAGGCGAGGGAATCTGACTGTAGCTCAGTACGAGTCCGAATTTCACCGATTGTCCAAGTATGCTCGGGGACAATCGATCAAGAGGATAGGCTTTACAAGTTCACTCGAGGATTGAAACCGGAACTTGAGAAATAGTCTGTGACTCGTTGAACTGCAACCTACTCACCATGCAGAAAGGCGCTCTCCGCATTGAGTCGGGATCGAACCGTATTGGACATATTCAGAGAATAGGCCATCGAATAGTCTTAAGAGGACAGTACATGTGGGACAACCATCTAAACCACCTGCTAAGTTTGAAGGGACCGATTAACAAAACAGATAAAGGAAAGAGACCAAGATAAGGAAAGCCGGGTCAAGTGTGTGCACATTGCCGTAAACCGGGGCATACCGCTAACGATCACATGGCGTAAACAAGAAAGGTGTTTCTTATTGTAGTAATCGACATCACCGCAAGATTGCCCGAAATGGATGACCAACCAAACAGACGCACCCACGGCGAAATGACCAGGTAATCGGGCAAGGATGCCCACTCGAGCTTTGCACTAGCCGACAGAGGCTCCGGAGGCAACATGATGTGGTGGAAGGTACGCTTCTAGTATCTAACCACTATACTAAAATATTGTTCGACCCTGGATCAACGCATTCATTTGTTGCACCGCATTTTGTACACAAACCGCATGCATGCATGGAACATATGCCTATATGTTTAGAAGTGTCAACTCCTATGGGTGCAAGTCGAGATAATGATATTATGTATAATGCATGGGTTAAGATTCTTGAGATAAACTTTCCTCTTGCCGATTTGATCTTATTACCTATATCCGAATACGACGTGATATTGGGGATGAATCGTTATCTCGCACACCATGCACAAATGGACTGCCATAACAAGTCCATTAAGCTATGTGAACCCTAAAAACCCGAAGTGGAAATTTCGGGAAGGGCACGAGTTAAGATTGCCCCAATCATTTCAGCAATGAAAGCGAGGAGAGCGAGGAGGGCGATCACTAGAGGGGCTCAAGGCTACTTGGCGTTTGTAATTAACAAACCCAAGGTTGAGACACAAATCAACCAAGTACCTATAGTGTCAGAATATACGGATGTATTTCCACAAGAACTCACCATTGTCCCTCCGGATAGGGAAGTCGAGTTCACCATCGAGGTGTTGCCAAGGACTGCCCCGATTGCCAGAACACCGTATAGAATGGCTCCTCTTGAGTTACAGGAGTTGAAAACGCAATTACAAAAACTGATGGATGTGGGATTTATCCGACCGAGTACATCTTCGTCAAAAAGAAGGATGGCACATTAAGACTATGTATAGATTACCGTGGTCTTAATAGTGTGACCATCAAGAACAAATATCCCCTCCCGAGGATAGACGAACTATTTGATCAACTTCAAGGAGCAACGGTGTACTCGAAGTTTGATTTACAACAAGGATATTACCAACTGAAGATCCGCGAAGGAGACATTTCCAAAATCGCATTTCAAACCCCATATGGACACTACGAGTTTGTAGTAATGCCTTTCGTCAACGAATGCACCAAAGCAGCATTTATGGACCTGATGCATCGAGTCTTCCAACCTTATTTGGATCAATTCGTAGTGATATTCATTGATGACATACTCGTATACTCTAAGTCTAGAGAAGAGCACGAACGTCATCTCAAAATTGTTTTGAGACACTACGAGAACATAAAAGTTTGTATGCCAAATTCAAAGAAGTGCGAATTTTGGCTTAGTGAAGTCGCGTTCTTGGGACATATAGTATCCGACACGGGATTGCGGTAGATCCTTCGAAGGTACAGATAGTGGTTGAATGGAAACAACCCGAGTCTCAGAATTTAAATCGAGTTTCTAGACTAGCCGGATATTATCGAAGATTTATCCAGGACTTCTCCAAGATAATTTCGGACCACTCACTCGACTAACCCGGAAGCAAGTCAAGTTTGAGTGGAATGACAAGTGCGAGGCGAGTTTCAAGAGTCAAGAAACGACTTACTACGCCTCCGGTCTTAGCCCTTCCAAAGGGAACCGAAAACTTTGTCGCTCTGATGGACGCATCAAAAGAAGGACTAGGAGCAAAGTGCTCATGCAGAAGGAAAAGTTATCGCTTATGCATCACGAAAGCTCAAGCCCTATGAAGCCAATTATCCAACGCATGACTTGGAATTGGCAGCGATAGTTTTCGCGTTAAAGAAATGGAGAAACTATCTCTACGGAGCAACATTCACGGTTTTCACGGATCATAAGAGCTTGAAGTATCTATTCTCCCGAGAAAGACCTCAACTGAGGCAACGGAGATGGATGGAGTTGATTGAGGACTATCACTTTGATATTCAATACCATCCCGGAAAGCTAACGTCGTAGCGCACGCTCTAAGCGAAAAGGCGAGCTTAGCGGACTTATGATTCGAGAGTGGGAATCATTAAAAGAGCTGAGCAATTAGAATCGACGAGAACCAATACTCGATTTCATGTGCTAACATTTCACCACACCCAATCTGAATGAGATCAAAGAAGCACAAGAGAAAGATACACATCTTCAAAAATCAAGGAGAAGATACTTAAAGGAGAAAGATTAGAATTCTCGGTGCACCAAGATGGAGTTATCGGTTCCGAATCGAGTGTGTGTACCGAATGACGAAAGCGATTAGGAATAAAATCCTAGTAGAGGCACACCGCTCGAAATACACTATACATCCTGGAGGAAACAAGATGTATAAGGATTTGAAACGGTTATTGGTGGGTAAACATGAAGAACCAGTAGCGTAGAATTCGTTCACGAGATGTTTGACTTGTCAACGAGTAAAAGCGAACACCAACGACCATCTGGTTTACTACAACCGTTGAGAATTCCCGAGTGGAAATGGGAACATATAACGATGGACTTCGTGACGGATCTACCAAGGACCAGAGGAGGCAAGTTGAGTCCGAGATATGTTGGACCTTACAAGATTTTACAGAGGATCGGGAAGTTAGCCTACCGACTCGAGTTACCAGCACCATATGCGGGGATGCACGATGTATTCCACGTGTCGAGACTGAAGAAGTATCAACCAGATCCCAAGCATATCATCACTCGAGATACTCCTCCTCTAATGGAAAATCTATCCTACTCCGAAAGGCCGATCCGGATCATTGATCAGCAGGTACGACAGTTGCGTAAGAGAGAAATCCCGATGGTTAAAGTGGTGTGGCAGAACCACAATCGAGACGAAGACACAATGTGGGAGATGGAAGAAGACATGAGGAATCAATATCCAGAACTATTCTGAAGAGAATTTGGGGACCAAATTCTTTTAAGGAGGGGAGGATGTGAAGCCCCGATTTTTCCGAGCTATTAATTGATCCTTATTGTCGTTTATACTTTTGATCGACTATTTTACCGTGTCATTTTGACGAGTAATTTTTAATAATACATATATTTTGTACTTGTGATCATGATCATCATTAATTCTATTTTGCATTTATGATCACTTGATTGATCATTATTACTATTTTTGTATTTTTAGTCACCTTAGAATTTTAAGAGACTATTTATTTTAGAGACTTGTACCTTATAGAATTAATAATTTGATTTAGATTAAGTGATCATGAGACTTACAAGTGATCAATGAAATCACTAAATATTTTGGGAGATTGATATATTTCATCTATTATCATCAAATTTGGGACAAAAAAAAAATATGGAATTACCATATTGCCCTCATAGTGGACGGCCATGGTGGTATTTTTGGAGTAAAAATATCATCCAACTCTTGTACACCTACACCATATATTAGTCATCTTGTGTATAATTATATCATTAATTCAAACATTATACACATCATCTTATATACCAATTCTTTATTACTATTTTTCCCAACTTATTCCCATTGTACCAACATTCTTCTCAATATTCCCCAACACCATTCAAGCCCATGCTTTGACTTGCACTTTGTCTCCCATGCAAGAAGCAAATTACAAGCTTGAAAAATTTTCTCCTTCTCTCTCTCCCTAGTACACGGCCACAAGGCCAATTTTTTCAAAAATTTGGATAAAAAATTTCACCAACACATTTGATCTTCCAAATCAATTCTCCTCCTTCTCTCTAAAACTCCCAACTTCTCTCTATTCTTCCTCTCACTTTCTTCTTCAATACTTAGAAAAATTTTCAACATTTCCTTCCTTATACTCCATAAAAATCGAACCAAATCATACCAAGGTAAGAAATTTTATCTTCAATCCATTTTTGGATATCACATTGTTCATCTCTTCCACCTTCTTAACTTAAGTTTGAATTTGGTTTGGAGGTACATTTAGAAGACCGTGAAGATTAGAGCTTGACAACATTTTTGAAGAAGGACCTCAAGCTTGAAGAGAAAATAGTAGAGGAAAATAGACTACAAGGTAAGAATTGAGTACTAGACCCCTTCTTCCATATTCTTTCTTTTTTTTTTTCAAATTTTAACACCCCTTTTTCATTTTTGAGAAATAGGGGCTGACCTTAGGAGATTTTGGAGTTGAACCAAAATTTCCAATTTTTAAGCTTCAACTAGTCTCCAAACATCCACTACACAAGGTAAAGTGTAGTCCTTCTCATTTCCTTATTTCCTTCTTTTTCTCCTTAATTTTTCTCTCATTTTTCTAACTCCAAATTTTGATATTTTTTTGAATTAGGGGCTGACCTAAGAAGCCTCATCCAAAAATTGTGAAATTATCCTTTTATTTCACAATTTCCAATTTTAAGGTGGGTGAAAAAAATATTTTCCAACTTTTAGATGTTTTGATTAAATGCATGTAGAAAATTTGATCATGAGCCTTGAGATATATATAATCTATGTATTGCATGTCAATTTTATATATCAAATCATGAAAATTCTCAAGAGTTGCTCAAAATTGCTATTTATTGAATTTTAGGTGCATGCATGTACACTTTATTGTTTTAATTGATGAATTCTTGTATGTATTGGACATGCATGTGTATGATCTTTAAAATCCATGTTTTGGATGACTTATAACCTGGAAAAATCGAGCATAATTGATTAAATTTCAATTTTGGACTTAAAAATGTAAAAAATGGAAAGTTGGTGGACTAAATTGCAAGAAAATAAAAGTTAAAGGACCCCTCTGCAAATTTCGAAATTTGGGACTGTACTCAGATTCAAAAATGACTTTTGGACATTTTAATAAAGTTTTAAGAGTTTTAAGATAAATAAAATCGACCTTTAAAAGCCCAAGGACTAGATTGTAAAATTTTGAAAGTTTAAGGGCTACTTTGCAATTTTTAAAACTGTACCAGACCTTAACTTTAAAATTTGAAATTTTTACTCTTAAGGTACTGGGAATTACATATTTTAAAAGTATTCCAAAAATCCAAGTGTTTAGGGCTTGGAAAGTAATTTTACAAAATTTGAGGGACTAATGTGTAAAATACTAAACTTGAGGACCCAAATGAAATTTTCAGGACTTATGCAGCCCATGCACCTGGAAATACTAACTTAACTATAACTTAATTATATTTTGGACCCAAGGTTCAAATTTCATAACAATTGGACCCCTAAAAGCCTTAAAGGCAATTATTTCAAAATGGGACAAAATGATATTTTCAAAAGTTAAAGGACCTACACATATTTCTTTTAAAAACTGCTTTTGTCCCAATATCCTACTAACCTTAGTGACATTTTCCAACTGGAATCACATTAAAATCCCTTCCGGTTTGTGAGTTCCGAATTTTTAAAACTTAAGGTCCGAATTGGCAATTTTTACAAATTTGGGGCCAATGTGAGAATTTTACAAAATCTCGACTTTAAAATTTTAAAAAAACCTGAATCTCTGGACAATTTGGAGAATTTAGGAACTGACCTCTTAACTTTTCAAAGTCGAGATATTTATTTATTTAATTTTTAACCCCAAAAGCGTTAGTTTTTACAAAACGGCGCTAAATTACAATTTTTCTTTTATAAAGGACCTAACTCAAATTATTTTCTCTTTTACTAAAATTAGTTTTTATAAAATTCTCACATTGGCCCCAAATTTGTTAAAATTATCATTTCGGGCCTTAAGTTTAAAATAATCGGAACTCACAAACCGAAAGGGCTTTTAATGTGATTCCAGTTGGAAAATATCACTAAGGTTAGTGGGATATTGGGTAAAAAGCAGTTTTTAAAAGAAATAAGTGTAGGTCCTTTAACGTTTGAAAATCTCATTTTTGTCCCATTTTGAAATAATTGCCTTTAAGGCTTTTAGGGGTTCAATTGTTATGAAATTTGAACCTTGGGTCCAAAATATAATTAAGTTATAGTTAAATTAGTATTTCAGGTGCATGGGCTGCATAAGGCCTGGAAATTTCATTTGGGTCCTCAAGTTTAATCTTTTACACTTTAGTCCCTCAATTTTAGTAAAATTACTTTCCAAGCTCTAAACACTTGGATTTTTGGAATACATTTAAAATATGTCATTTCCAGTCCCATAAGAGTGAAATTTCAAATTTTAAAATTAAGGTCTGGTACAGTTTCAAAAATTGCAAAGTAGCCCTTAAACTTCTAAAATTTTACAATCTAGTCCTTGGGCTTTTAAAGGTTGATTTTATTTATCTTAAAACTCTTAAAACTTTATTAAAATGTCCAAAAGTCATTTTTGAACCTGAGTACAGTCCCAAAATTTGAAATTTGCAGAGGGGTCCTTTAAGTTTTATTTTCTTGCAATTTAGTCCACCAACTTTCCATTTTTGCATTTTTAAGTCCAAAATTGAAATTTAATCAATTATGCTCGACTTGTCCAGGTTATAAGTCATCCAAAACATGGATTTCAAATATCATACACATGCATGTCCAATTCATACAAGAATTCATCACATAGAACATTAAATTGTACATGCATGCACCTAAAGTTCACTAAATAGCAATTTTGAGCAACACTTGAGAAATTTCATGGCTTGATACATAAATTTGACATGCAGTACATAAATTATATATCTCAAGTGCTCATGATCAAAACTCTACATGCATTTTAACAAAAGCACCTAGAAGTTGAAAGAATTTTTCCACCCACCTTAAATTTGGAAAATTGTGAAATAAAAAGGATAATTTCACAACTTTGTATGAGGTCACTTAGGTCAGCCCCTAAGTCAAGAAATATCAAAAATTTGGAGTTAGAAAAATGAGTGAAAATTAAGAAGAAAATAGAAGAAGATAAGAAAATTGGAAATACTACATTTTACCTTGTGCAGTAGGTGATTTGAAACTAGTTGAAGCTTCAAATTTGGGATTTTTGGTTCAACTCCAAAATCACCTAAGGTCAGCCCTTATGAAAAGCATAAGAGATTCCGCTCATCACTGCAACTAATTCGGCCTCGAAAGCATAGTCCATTCCACACTGTTCCATGAAACACCCACGAAAAAACCCCGATAAGTGCAGTAAACCGCCGCCGCCGTAATACGCCCTTCCCCAGGCACCGGAATAATGCGAGGGGCTTTAGGAGGGCGGCCCCTAACCTTCAACCTGTATCAGCAAAGTAAATCCTCCTAGGTATTCTGCATGCACCCTTTGTCTAACGAAGCAGACTCGATAAACATAGCTCTCAACTGAACCAGCGCCGCGTATGTAGTCCATTTCTTGTCATTAAAAACAACGTGATTTCTGATGTGCCATAACAGCCAAATGCAATTCCGAGGAAAAAAGAGGCTTGTTATTGATTACAAAGCTCTTAACCATTTCCTCCTTGATGATAAATTCCCTTTACCTAAAACTCAAATGCTTTTTTCTCAACTCTCTAAAGCCCAAATCTTTTCAAAATTTGATTTGAAGTCAGGGTTTTGGCAATTGGGAATTGCCCCAGAGGATACATATAAAACTGCTTTTGGCCTTCCTACAGCCCAATACCAATGGACAGTTATGCCATTTGGTTTGAAAGTTGCACCCTCCATATTCCAAAAAGCAATGACCCAAATTTTCGAACCTATCCTACATACCACCCTAATATACGTTGATGACATATTACTGTTCTCATCAAGTAAACATGAGCATGAAGCTTTGCTACACCAATTCTTGGATATTGTCCAATCACATGGGATCATGCTATCTGAAAAGAAGAGCTCTATTGGTCAAACAAACATTGAGTTTTTGGGAATGAAAATAATCGATGGAAAGTATTAGCCAGGCTAGCACATTGCTCAGGAATTGCTAAAGTTTCCGGAAGAAAACTTGTCAATCAAAGAGATTCAACAATTCCTTGGAAATTGTTAATTATATCAGAGACTTCATTCCGGATTGCTCCAGGTATACTAGCCAGCTTTCAAAGATGCTCAAGAAGAATGCTCCACCATGGGGATCGTCCCAAACCAGAGCAGTTCAACAACTCAAGCAAGTATGCCAGAATCCTCCGCCATCGAAAATTCCAAGTACAGGACAAAGGATTCTCCAGACTGATGCTAGTGATGAATATTGGGGAGCCATTTTGCTTGAAAAGGAAGATGGGAAAATCTTTTATTGTGGACATGCAAGTGGTCAGTTCAAAGACTCTGAGAAGCATTACCATGCTGTTTACAAGGAAATCCTTGCTGTGAAGAATGGGATCAAGAAGTTTGAATTTCATCTTATTGGTCACCATTTCGCAATCCATATGGACAATACATCATTTCCAGCAATTATGGAGCTTAAGAACAAGGGTGTTCCAGAGAAACAATTGCTGAGACTTAAAGATTGGTTTTCCAAGTATCAGTTCACAGTTCAACATATCAAAGGAAATCACAATCTTGTTCCGGATTATATGTCCAGATCACAACCATTACAGTTATCTTCGAAAGGTATTTTCCCAGTTATATTAATGGCATATCCTGAAGGCCAATTTCCCCCCACAAAAACACCTTTTCAAAAGCCTAAGTGATTTACAAAACTATGCAAAACATTTTATGTTTTATCACTTAGCCAAATTTGTTGTTCAAGTTAATATCCCTTTCGAGAGGGCATGTTTTTATCCAGATAAACCTTTTTATGGTATCCTTACCATTTCCACTACTACTCCTATTCCAAAACATGGTCTATGGTATTTGTGTTGTCTTTCCACCCTTTACTATCACTCAGTGGAAATGCCCATTAGAAATACTTTATCATTCCTCCAAAATCCAGTCAACCAGTCATCAAATCTCTGGACTTTTCTTGAATGGTATGACAAGATTGAATCAGATCAAAGGAAATGTTACAAGCAGAAGTGGATCAGAACAAAGATGTCCCGGATTTATACATTGTCATGGTACTCCACCGATATTTCACAATGGGAAAAGGGTATCGATTTATACCGGCATCTTTATATTTTAAATGGAAGGTTTTCCCTGGATCAATCGCCAGCCAACAGCCTGAGGTTAATGAATTATGCATACATCTCCTGGTTCTTAACAAGATTCCACCAAACCCACCTAGACCGGAGCCAGTATATACATCACTCGTGATAAGTTCATGTGTTGATGAACCCTAGTCAAGTCACCAACGAGAAGATAACCAAGAAGGGGACACAGATACTCAAATGTTCCAGCCAGATTCCCAAAACCCATGGCTTGTTGAAGATGAAAACATAGATTGGGGACGGCTGGGATATGACTACCACATGTGTCCAATGTAACATGTGTTTGTAATAATAAGTGTCCTTCTAGCGGACACATGTCGGTTTATGGTTGTAAGTGTCCTTTTGTTGGACACATGGGACATCCTTGTAATGTAACATGTGTCGGCTTGTGTTGTAAGTGTCCTTTTATGGGACACATGTCACTTGTGTTGTAAGTGTCCTTTTTGGGACACATGTGGACAGTGGACACGTGTCGCTTTTGTGTCCATGCAGGTGACATGTGTACGTGATAGGTGTCATGTTAGTAGGACACATGTCAAGTTCTCATGAAGAAGGTCTAAGAAGGTAACACGTGTCTAGCAGAGGTGTCTTGTAATAGGGACACGTGTCACTTCCTTATTTTGTACATGAGGCCTATATAAGGACCTCTTCAGTTGTATGGAAGACTCGAGACGGAAAATCAAAATAAAATCTCTCTTTTACAAAATATGAGTTTCTAAATCTCCTTTACGTCTCTTCAAAAGCCTCTTAGCTAATCTGCAATTATCTTTCAAATTCTTCGATCTTCTTCATGAAGTATGCTCTGTACTTGCCTCTTTGAGGATCCTGTACATCAAAAACATGATTGAAGTACCTGGCATAATATTATTAGGCACGGTCCCCTCCATCCATACGGCGGTTAAGAATTCTTTGAAGTTTTGAATGAATGACCTTCCTATGAGGTTCTGTCGGAAAGCCGTCCAGGCAAGGTGTGCCGCTTAGGCTAAGGTGCAGTAGACCTCATGGTGGTGTCATACTTTCTTAACCTCATGGAAAGGCTAAGGCTGCCTAAAGGTATGGGTTTGTGGGGCTCCCGGCATCTCGTGTTATCGAGCCAGTCCGTGTTCATCGTGCCCCCGGAGAATTTGTTAGAGAATGGTTAGGTCCAGCTAAGATGGCGAGTAGAAGAGGCGTTCCCCTTGATATGGAATCCCAGTCCTCAAATAGCTCTGTTGATATTCCTTTTAGCCAAATACATAGTATATCTTCTTCTCTTTCCAACGAGAAGATAACCAAAAAGTCGACACAGATACTCAAATGTTCGAGCCAGATTCCCAAGACCCATGGCTTGTTGAAGATGAAGACATAGATTGGGACGGCTTTGGATTGTTTTGGACAGAACCTTGGTCAAAGGAATACTATGACTACCACAACAGTCCATGACGGAAGGATGATGTCAGCACTGTATAGGTGTCCTTGCAATGGACACATGTCAGTTTGTAATAATAAGTGTCCTTCTAGCGGACACATGTCAGTTTATGGTTGTAAGTGTCCTTTTGTTGGACACATGTCAGTTTCTTATCCTTGTAATGTAACATGTGTCAGGTTGGTGTTGTAAGTGTCCTTTAATGGGACACATGTCAGCTTAGTGTTGTAAGTGTCCTTTTATGGGACACATGTCAGCTTAGTGTTGTAAGTGTCCTTTTAGTGGACACGTGTCAGCTTTCTGTGTCCATGCAGGTGACATGTGTACGTGATAGGTGTCATGTTAGTAGGACACATGTCAAGTTCTCATGAAGAAGGTCTAAGAAGGTAACACGTGTCTAGCAGAGGTGTCTTGTAATAGGGACACGTGTCACTTCCTTATTTTGTACATGAGGCCTATATAAGGACCTCTTCAGTTGTATGGAAGACTCAGACGGAAATCAAAATAAAATCTCCCTTATACAAAATATGAGTTTCTAAATCTCCTTTACGTCTCTTCAAAAGCCTCTTAGCTAATCTGCAATTATCTTTCAAATTCTTTGATCTTCTTCATGAAGTATGCTCTGTACTTGCCTCTTTGAGGATCCTGTACATCGAAACATGATTGAAGTACCTGGCATAATATTATTAGGCACGGTCCCCTCCAATCCATACGGCGGTTAAGAATTCTTTGAAGTTTTGAATGAATGACCTTCCTATGAGGTTACTCGGAAAAGCCGTCCGAGGCAAGGTGTGCCGCTTAGGCTAAGGTGCGATGGACCTCATGGTGGTGTCATACTTTCTTAACCTTATGGAAAGGCTAAGGTTGCCTAAAGGTATGGGTTTGTGGGGCTCCCGGCATCTCGTGGTATCAGAGCCAGTCCTTTGTCGTGCCCCCTGAGAGAATTTGTTAGAGAATGGTTAGGTCCAGCTAAGATGGCGAGTAGAAGAGGCGTTCCCCTTGATATGGAATCCCAGTCCTCAAATAGCTCGTTGATATTCCTTTTAGCCAAATACATAGTATATCTTCTTCTCTTTCCAACGAGAAGATAACCAAGAAGGCGACACAGATACTCAAATGTTCGAGCCAGATTCCCAAGACCCATGGCTTGTTGAAGATGAAGACATAGATTGGGACGGCTTTGGATTGTTTTGGACAGAATCTTGGTCAAAGGAATACTATGACTACCACAACAGTCCATGACGGAAGGATGATGTCAGCACTGTATAGGTGTCCTTGCAATGGACACATGTCAGTTTGTAATAATAAGTGTCCTTCTAGCGGACACATGTCAGTTTATGGTTGTAAGTGTCCTTTTGTTGGACACATGTCAGTTTCTTATCCTTGTAATGTAACATGTGTCAGTTTGGTGTTGTAAGTGTCCTTTTATGGGACACATGTCAGCTTAGTGTTGTAAGTGTCCTTTTATGGGACACATGTCAGCTTGGTGTTGTAAGTGTCCTTTTAGTGGACACGTGTCAGCTTTCTGTGTCCATGCAGGTGACATGTGTATGTGATAGGTGTCATGTTAGTAGGACACATGTCAAGTTCTCATGAAGAAGGTCTAAGAAGGTAACACGTGTCTAGCAGAGGTGTCTTATAATAGGGACACGTGTCACTTCCTTATTTTGTACATGAGGCCTATATAAGGACCTCTTCAGTTGTATGGAAGACTCAGACGGAAATCAAAATAAAATCTCTCTTTTACAAAATATGAGTTTCTAAATCTCCTTTACGCTCTTCAAAACCCTCTTAGCTAATCTGCAATTATCTTTCAAATTCTTCGATCTTTTTCATGAAGTATGCTCTGTACTTGCCTCTTTGAGGATCCTGTACATCAGAAACATGATTGAAGTACCTGGCATAATATTATTAGGCACGGTCCCCTCCATCCATACGGCGGTAGAATTCTTTGAAGTTTTGAATGAATGACCTTCCTATGAGGTTTACGTCGGAAAGCCGTCCGTGCAAGGTGTGCCGCTTAGGCTAAGGTGCGATGACCTCATGGTGGTGTCATACTTTCTTAACCTCATGGAAAGGCTAAGGCTGCCTAAGGGTATGGGTTTGTGGGGCTCCCGGCATCTCGTGTTATCGAGCCAGTCTGCTTTCGTCGTGTGCCCCGGAGAATTTGTTAGAGAATGGTTAGGTCCAGCTAAGATGGCGAGTAAAAGAGGCGTTCCCCTTGATATGGAATCCCAGTCCTCAAATAGCTCTGTTGATATTCCTTTTAGCCAAATACATAGTATATCTTCTTCTCTTTCCAACGAGAAGATAACCAAGAAGGCGACACAGATACTCAAATGTTCGAGCCAGATTCCCAAGACCCATGGCTTGTTGAAGATGAAGACATAGATTGGGACGGCTTTGGATTGTTTTGGACAGAACCTTGGTCAAAGGAATACTATGACTACCACAACAGTCCATGACGGAAGGATGATGTCAGCACTGTATAGGTGTCCTTGCAATGGACACATGTCAGTTTGTAATAATAAGTGTCCTTCTAGCGGACACATGTCAGTTTATGGTTGTAAGTGTCCTTTTGTTGGACACATGTCAGTTTCTTATCCTTGTAATGTAACATGTGTCAGTTTTGTGTTGTAAGTGTCCTTTTATGGGACACATGTCAGCTTAGTGTTGTAAGTGTCCTTTTATGGGACACATGTCAGCTTGGTGTTGTAAGTGTCCTTTTAGTGGACACGTGTCAGCTTTCTGTGTCCATGCAGGTGACATGAGTACGTGATAGGTGTCATGTTAGTAGGACACATGTCAAGTTCTCATGAAGAAGGTCTAAGAAGGTAACACGTGTCTAGCAGAGGTGTCTTGTAATAGGGACACGTGTCACTTCCTTATTTTGTACATGAGGCCTATATAAGGACCTCTTCAGTTGTATGGAAGACTCAGACGGAAATCAAAATAAAATCTCCCTTATACAAAATATGAGTTTCTAAATCTCCTTTACGTCTCTTCATAAGCCTCTAAGCTAATCTGCAATTATCTTTCAAATTCTTCGATCTTCTTCATGAAGTATGCTCTGAGCTTGCCTCTTTGAGGATCCCCACATCGAAACATGATTGAAGTACCTGGCATAATATTATTAGGCACGGTCCCCTCCATCCATACGGCGGTTAAGAATTCTTTGAAGTTTTGAATGAATGACCTTCCTATGAGGTTCGTCGGAGCCGTCCGAGGCAAGGTGTGCCGCTTAGACTAAAGTGCAGTAGACCTCATGGTGGTGTCATACTTTCTTAACCTCATGGAAAGGCTAAGGTTGCCTAAGGGTATGGGTTTGTGGGGCTCTCGGCATCTCGTGGTA